>JAPYYV010004436.1:0-16689 GCA_030522625.1 Copidosoma aretas
TTGGTTCTAATCCAGGAGATACAGTCATACACATTAAAATGGCGGATACAAAGTACCGTCCAAAAGATTTTATAATTAACGAATTTTTTAAAACAAGAAGTACTGTCAGAATCTGGGCGAAAGAAAAGTCTAAAGTGGCTTTTGCAAAATTTTAGAAAATGACTTCATTTTCATGAAAAAAATGCAAGAAATTTCAAAAACGCTTAAACTAAGTGTTTCTTTCATTTTTAAAATGTTCACCTGAAAAACAACTTAACTATCAAAAAGTTTGCAGGAAAAACTTTAAAATTATAATTTTACAGAAATAACGATAGGACTTTTTGGTTTGTATAATTTGTCGATAACCAAAATTTGACATAAATAACCCTCAAATGTGTATTATTCGTTGGAAAATTTAGCTTTTTTACATCTTTGGTCCACCATTTTGAATCTGCCATTTTGAATTTTTGAAATCTAAAATCGGATTCGTAATCAGCGACATAAATAACCCTCAAATGTGTATTATTCATTGAAAAATTTAGCTTTTTTACAATTTTGGTCCGCCATTTTGAATCCTCCATTTTAGATTTTTGAAATCTGATAGCGGATTTGCAATCAGCGACCTCAAAGCATGTGAGTACTTTTTTTGACGTCATTTAACTGCTGCTTGGTATTACAATCCAATTGTTCTTTACGTATGATTAGTGCTATTGCGTTAATAATGAATTTGTAGGTTCTGTGAGGTATCGAATCTTTGCGGGGGAAACGGTTTCATATTCTACAGCTCAAGACGAATTTTTTTTTTTTAAATTCGATTAGATTCCTTCAAAAACCAGGTGAATAAAAGTTTTGCCCATTTTTTTTCATTTCGGACCACTGTGCGGCGTGGCGTAGGAGAGGAAGCAATATCCTACTCTCTTTCTACCTCGTGGTGAGAATTTTTGGAGAGGAAGTCAATAATATCTTCCTCTCTTTCTACGGCACGGCGAATATGAACCAAGCCTGTGGGTAACTCAACTCGAACGGTATACGTATACCCACGTTGTTTTACTTCACCATGTACTAAAGCGTATACATAGGTATAGTTGTCAGCTAGTTCGGTTAGAAAAAGTCCACTTGAATTGCCCACTGCAGGCCTGTGCCTGTTTCTGCTGTTTCGTTTAAGTGGCGCACACGGAAAGAAATTTCGGATTCGTAGCTCGCTCTACGCTACTGTACAGTTGCAGTCAGCAGCTCGTCGCAAGTAAACATATATATATATATATATATATATATCGCTACATAAAAGGCGCTGCCTGGAAAGATTTAATGATTTGCCAATGATTTTAAGTGAAGATTTCAACATCAACTTCGCAGACGATAAAAATCAAATAATAATTGAATTTTTGAATGATAAATTGGTTTAACGATGTCAAATGAGCGCCATCCAAGCACCACAAAATACTAAACTACTATGGATGCGGTCTTTATTAGACATTAAAATAGATTCGAATCAAAATTGTTCGTTTCTTACTTCAGCTACCATAAACCTATTGTATCAGTTTTCGAGATTGGCGATGATGATGCTAATAATGATGATGGTGAAAGACTAGTTGAAATTATTGATAAAAGTTGATTTTTCGGAGAGATAAACTTTGCAATGTAAAACATTTGTAATATCTCTGAAGTGTTAAATTTTTTATGTAATATAAATTATCATGCTTGTGTACGATAGCGCAATAGATAAATATTGTATCTTACCACATAAATGATAGTTTTTTTGTACTGATAAATAAAGCAATTCGTGCGAAATTATTCCCCAAACCATTCCAAAATATATAAAAATGCACAACGTAGCACTGTTTAAGTTTTCACTTCTGCTGGCACTCCTGGAGTGCCACCTGTTTTTTTTTATGTAAACATTTTTTATAGTTCTAATTTTGTATATATTATCACATATTTCTTTGTATGTTTTATTCTGTATTTCTTTTCTTTGATTTCGTGTAGATGGTACAACTATATGACTGTCGTGGCGTACCAGTGCACAGTGGGAAAAAAAGCTCTTTTTTGGTTGAAAAATCTGACTGCTCCTTGAATCTTAATCGATTTCAAACATTTCTTTTTGGATTAAAACGAAAGTAATTGACTTTAACTGCTACTTGGTACATAAGCAGAAACATAACCTAATGAAAATATTATAAGCGGTAGAAAGAAAATGATTATTTATCCCCTTAAAAGAAGTAAAAATATCTTTGATGTTTGACATAAAGCCAACAGTAATAAAACGTAAGATACATACTTGGACATAAAACGGATGTATACATCAAAGCAAGCCCAACATAACCTAAAACAATATCATATTTAGCCTAGAAGCACTTTTTTTGGTTACAAAATCTACCTGCTCAAGCATCTCAACTGATCTCCACCATTATTTCTTTAAATTCAAAGGAAAGTAATAGGCTTTATCATGCAATTTCTACTTTTTTGATTTACAACAACATAACCTAAAAAATATATCAGAGATAGAATGAGACTAGTTAATCGTTTTACAAGAAGAAAGAATATCATCGATGTTTGACTTGTAGCATACAGTAATAATACCCTACAGGCTGCTTACCTGTACATAAAAAAGTAATACAAATTCCATTAGGCCAAAAATAACCTTTGAAAACTGAAAAACTATGTATAGAGCCGAGGGGCACTTTTTGGTTGAAAAATCTGACTGCTCCTTGAATCTTGACCGATTTCATAAACTTTTTTTTTTCAAATAAAAAGAAAGTTTTTGGTATAAACGTGCTACTACTACTTTTTAGATAAACTGCACCATAACATAAAAATATATTTTATGCTGTAGAATGAAAATGGTACATCGCTTGAAAAGAAGTTAGAATATCTTCGATGTTTCACATGAAATGTACAGTAATAAAAACCTATAAGCTTTTTATATATTTAAGACATACAGAGTCAAGAAGGCCCAACATAACCTCAAAAATGCCATATTTAGCCTAATAGCACTTTTTGGGCTAAAAAATTGGCCTGCTTTATTTATCTCAACCGATTTCCACCATTTTTTCTTTAAATCCGAGAAAAACTAATAGGCTTTAACATGCTATTGCTACTTTTTTGATTCGCTACAACATAACCTGAAGAACAATATATTAGGGGTGGAATAAGAATGATTAATTGCTTCAAAATGATACTATAGGCTTTATACTCGGATATAAAAAAGACAGATAGATCCAAGTAGGCCCAACATAACCTTAATCTTTTAGTTCATTTTGGACTGATGTTGTCGAGATTCATAGTATAAAGTAATTAAATAAATTAAACAAGTTTGTAAATCTTTCTCAATTATATGGTATAAAACGCAACCTTCAAATTGACTTTTATTTTAGGAATATGTTTTTCAGACACAAAAAATGCAAAAAGTGATGTACAATTCGTAAATGTTGCGATATCATCGTAATCTGACGCCAGTAATATATATATATACTTGTAGGGTTTCGACCCCTGACCGCTCCGCGTACTAATCCCCACATTTCAATATTTTTAGTATCATGTCTAAACAATAAATAAAAAATTCATTTCTTCATACACATATATGCGTACAAACATAGATAACCAAAGCGACCTTATAAAAATTTGCTATAAATTCGAGCAAATATAGTAAATATCATAATTGAGTTTACTAATTTATCAAATAAATGTTGATAATTTATTACTGATAATGACTCTAATTGGTAATTAAGGTTAATATAAGTTCATATGTATACGTAAGCAATATTTACGCAATCATGATTACAGAAATAGTTATGAGCTCTTGTCTGCTATTTTTGGTTATTTTAGAATAAATTATGGATATAAGTTTTATAATAAGATATGATTTTGAAATTCCTTCTTGATATTTATAAATTAAAATTGTTTATTTTATTATGATCTCATTTCTTTTATTGATTTTAATATACTTCATTTTCTTTGTTTGTTTCATAACTATTAAAAGCTCTTATCCTCTTATGTTAGTGCACATATTATTTTTAATGAAGTAACGTATGTAATTGATTAAACTTACAACAACGTATTAGAATTTTTTTTTTACATTTACACAATCTTATGATTTATAACGCATAAATTATTTTTGTACTTTTAATCTGTACTGTCTTGACTTATTTACCTTTATAAATATCTTATATCACATGAATCATCTTTCTCCTGCAAATCTCTCCATTATCTTTGAATCCTATATTTCTGACTAATATTATTATTATTTAATTTGTTGTTTTCTTTCCTCTTTACATAGCAATGTGTGCTTTATATATTTTTTATTGCAAATCCTACAGTCTATCGCTTAAGAGCTTCTAAACTCACCTATATCTTTTAATTTTTGCTTCATCCTAGAGAAAGCTTTGCTATGGATGAAAAATCACATTTCGAAAGAACACGTTATAAACACGTTTCATAAAGTTTAGAATCAAAATACATTTTTTTTGGAATGTGTCCGTTCGTGCGTGCGTGTGTGTGTGTGTGTGTGTGTGTGTGTGCGCGCGTGCGTGTTTGTGTGTGCGAGCGTGAATGTGTGTGTGTATGTATGTATGTAATTAGCTGTATCTCAGGATTCTCTCGACCGATTTTGATCCGAAAGGACTTTTTTTTTTTTATTTTTATCACAGTTAAAACAAAAATTTGGGTTTTACTGTATATTTTTTTTTATTTTGATTTATTCGATTTTTTTGAAGAAGTTGATTTTTAAGCTATTTATTCCTATTTTGGGATATTTTACCATAGAAATTCTAAAAGGTCATTTAATTTATTACAAAAAACGTATTTGGTTAAAATTAAAGAAATTTAGTAGCTGGGTGTGCTTGGGTGTAAATAGGGAATGTATATAATCATTTGTATCTCAGGATTTCTTTGGCCGATTTCGATCCACCCAGGCTTAATTTTTTTTATTTCAAGTTTCCTTTCACTGCTGAAAACAAATTCTGATTTTCGTTGTATATTTTTTTTTATTTTTATCTTATCGATTTTTAAAATGTTATTTTTTCATTAAAGTTGATTTTTAAACCATTTATTTTTATTTTAGGATATTTTACGAGAGCAATTCTGAACAATCATTTAATTTCACACAAAAAAACGTATTTAGTTGAAATTAAAAAAAATTTATCAGCTGGGTGTGCGTGGGTGTCAATAGGGAATGTATATAATTGGTTATATCTCTGGATTTCTTTAGCCGATTTTGATCCAACTGGGCTTTTTGTTTTGTTTTAGTTTCCTTTTAAATAAGATTTGATTTAAACTTTCTACGTAAGCTATTCTGCCTAAGCCTAAAACTGCATTGACTGCCTATTGCACCAAACCTGTGAAATTTCTGTTTGCTATTATAATTTTTTGTTAAGAACCAAACTCCTGGGTCCATCGGTCCATGTCTTCGTTTAAAACTTCCAATGCCTCCAATTTAAATTAAAACAGATCTGTTTTTATCCTTTTTCATTCCTAAAAATAAAGATTTTTTTTTTTGCTCACTTCCAGTATACTTTTTGTTCTATATTTATCTAAGTCTTTCTGCATCGTCTAACTGTCTTTAAATTGGTGGGCACCTAAAAAACATCATCAGATAATTTAAGACTGTAAATTATGAGTTTGCCGACTGTTACATCTCCTGTAATATTATACATCTACTTATCATCTATAGTCTCTCTTAATAAACTTAAAATTACCAAGATTCATAGGCACCCTTGCCCCACCCCCATTTATTTTAAGTAAATATGTTTGCCACCGACCGTAAAAACCAGTTTTTTGTGCATTTTTAGATTTTTTTCATCATTTTTTTCATTTTTATACTTATCTCCCTCAAATATAGTTTGAACTGGAACACTTCTCTATTGATGCTATTAAATTATGTTTTGAAGTCTATAAAAACAGCATATAATTTATTGCCCCCTTTCCCTATTTTATATTCAATTAAACTATTTAGTACACAAATATAGCACCATCTTCTTCTTTTTGCTCTGATGCCAGCCTGACTCTCCTATATTATTTTACACTTCTCAAACTATTTTCCTACTTTTTAACGATTATAATTGCTAATATCTTAAATACCACATTTAGAAACGAATCTTTCCAGTAGTTTTGACGTCCTTTTCCTTCTTGACTGCCTTGTAAACATAATAGATTCTTGGTATTGCCCACTTTTCGATAGTATGTGTGTTAGTCTATAAGCAATATAGTTCGATTTTGAATTTAATCATTAAAATTATTTGCCAATTCTTAAAACACTTTTGCATAATTATGTCTTTTCCTGTGTCTTTTCTTTTTTTTTATTCACACCAGGACATTTTTTTTTAATGATGGACACATCATTGTGAAAAATCACCCTATCAAGCACCACAGCTCAAGGTTATTCTTAGTATAAAGAATGCCTAGAGAAGCTTTAAAACTTGCAAGAATAGTATTTTGCGTGGAGTCATTGGAATGCGTAGCGGAAAAGCTTATCGCTTATTTCAGAATTTGCTTAAGATCTACAATAATACATATAAAATATATCTTCCTAAGATCCAAGTAACACTTCTCATTTCAATATATCACCATTCCGCTTTTTCTCCTGTTTTAATTTTTTGATAGCTGTTCAAAACTAATTCGAATTTTGCTTTCTGCTACTTTTTTTAACTTTTTTAAGGATTGTTTTATTTTTTATCTCATATTAATCTATCTATTCATTTTGCGTTAGTCTTTAATTCTATTTTTACTCCCTCTTTTTTTTTTAGTATTCTATGAATGTATCTATAATCTCTATTTTTTGCTCAATTATTGTAAAATTCTGTTTATAAATTTACAATAATTAGTAGCTTATAAGATTTATTCATTTTAAGTTCCTCTGCTACCTGTGTAATTACGTTTCGTAACAATCCGTTTTTTTATGATATTTACTTTATATGTATATTTGCCTACCTGCGCGCTCTGCTTACCGATTTTACAATTATTTATATTTATAAGATAAATTATATTGATAATTTTCATATAAATATATAAAATTTCTTGCAATAATAATCAATTTTACCTTTATTTATTACAGAAGCTTATGATTGCTTTATTTTTCAATTTATAAGATGATAAAATTACCATTACAATTAAATACTTATAGAATAACTATAAACGCTATGACGAGCGTACTAAAAATAATCGGGCTTTTAAATAAATTTCATCACATCTATATTACATTAATATGAAATTTTAGATATACCTATATAAGTACAATAATTCCGTCGATTGAATGCATTTATGCTCTTTACATTTTTAGAGCACTATTCACACATTTTATACAATAGCCACCATTCTATTCAAAAAGCTTTTATAATTTCTAGTGATTTTATGATTTTTTTCCAGCTAAAGAAACTTTCTACTGTTTAAAATATTTTGTGGGTGTGAATTCCAATGTTTGGTTATGTTAATCAAAATTTTTTTATTTAATGTATTGTAAAATTTGTGAATGAAATTTGATCAATTTATCACAGACTTAAAATTGGTTACATTAGTGATTTATTTTTTTTTTATAGGTATTCTTGTTTATTTTTTTTAACACTCATCTTTATTGTAATATTAATTTATAAAATAATGTATTAAAGATATAAACAGTACGACATTAAACTCCATACAAATCTCATTTTTCAAAACATAGTGAGGAAAAATTATTTAAATGCACTGAATGTATAAAAAGTTATAAAAGATTGACATATTTGGATAGACATATAATTAGTCATAATGAAGGACATGAAAAACAAATTTTTAGAAATGTAAGGGTTTTAAAAGATCAGACGGCTTAAGGAGCTTTGGGAATTTCGCTCAGAGGATCGAGAAACGGGGAGTCCCCCCTTTCATACACTAGTCTTTGCTACGTATGTGCAATATGATTTCATCATTTATTCTATAAAAAATAATCTCTGATTTAAACTTTCTACTTCGTCTCTTTTGCTTCAACCTAAAACTGCTTTAACTGTCCTCTGCTCCTAGTCAGTTGTTGTTTTTTCTATGCTAAAAAATTTTTGTTGAGAACCACACTTCTCTGTCCATATCCTAGTTCTTAACTTCCAATGCATCCACTTCAAATACAATCAGATCTGTTTTTATCCCTTATCCATTACCAAAAATCAACGATTTCATTTTTTATTTGTTTATTGCCAGTATATTTTTTGTACATTATTTAACTAAGTCTTTCTGCATACGTTTTCTGTCTTCAATAGGCTAGGTGCCTTAAACAACGTCATTAGATAATTTAAGACAGTTAATTCTGAGTATGCCTTCTAAACATCTGCTGTTTTATTATAGATTCACGAATCGCCAATTTCTTAGACAAATAACCTTAAAAGTACCAGGCTTCATGGACACCCTTGCCTTTTTTTCATAGTTTTAAATAAATTTGTTAGTCCCTGGACGTAATTTACTTTTTTGTTTTTCTATATGTTTAGATTCTTTTGAACATTTTTGTCATTTTTATAATAATTTCCCTTAAATTTTTGCTTTTATTCTAATTATTTAGTACAAAAATATGATATTTTGTTCTTTCTTTTGTTCTGATAGTAGCCTAACTATCACTTATTATTTTCTACTCTTCTACCGATTTTTCTACATTGTACCTTCCTCCTATGCCACCCCTATGTTGTTTCAAAGTACTTCTATTTCTTCCTTGCCTTGCGAATTTGATAGATTCATGCTATTGCCCACGCTTCGCTAATATGTGTGTTAGTCTATAGGCTATACAGTTTGTTTGTTAAATTAAAAGTTTATATTATTTGTAGATTTTTGAAACGATTTTTTATAGTTTTGTCTTCTCCTGTGTCTTTTCTGTTTTTCATTTTCCGCGAGACTTTTTTTTCAATGATGGATATATTCTTGTGAAAAATTATCCCATTAAGCTCCATAAAGAAAATTATTTGCATAAATAATGCCAAGAGAAGCTTTGAGCTTTGAATCTTTAATAGTAGTATTTTTAGTGTAGGTATTTAAATGCGTCAGCAAAAAAGCATGTCTTATCGCTAATTCCAGAATTTTCTCAAGATTTATGATGATAAATATACAATTTATCCCCCCAAGATCCAAGTCATACTTTTCATTTCAATATACAGGATTTTTTTTTCCGGCTTCTACGGGATAATCATAAATTTTTGGTGAACGATTATGATTATCGTTAATCTATTAATTATTATAAATTGCTATGCAATTAATTTTCATAGAAGTTCGTTTTTGATATAGGTATTTTTATACTTGTAAGAAAGTAGAAGGTTTGTCAAAGTTTATTATGAAATCAAAAACATGTTTGCAAAGAGCTGGGTGGAAGGTAGGGGGCAAGTCTGGTGGGGAGCTGAGGGGGAGCTGGGGGAAAACGAGGGGGAGCGGGAAGAAGCAGAAGCGGAGCAGGGGGAGCAGGGGAAGCCAGTACACACCTTAAAACTATACAACTATATAATATAGAAATATGTATGTATAAGTATATATATATATATACTCATGGGGCTTTGCTCCCTGCGCGCTCCGCGCACTGACTCCCATATCTCAATATTTTTATTCTCATGTCTGAATAATAAATACGAAAGTTTTTTTTTCAATACACATATATGCGTACAAACACAGATAACCAAAGCGATCTCATAAAAATTTGCTAATAATTTGAACGAACATAGCTAATATATGAAATGACTTTACTGATTTATCAAATAAGTGTCAATAATTTAATACTAATAATGACTCTAATGGGTATTTCAGGTTAATCTTGATACAAATGTATGTGTATACAATATCTACGCTTTCATTAAAATTACAGATATACATAATTGCTTTTTTTTATCATTTTTTATCATTTTAAAATCAATTATGGATATTAGTTCATATTAAGATATCATTTTAAAGTTATTTCTTGACAATTTTAAATACGAATTAGAATTTTTTTTTTTATTTATCATCTAGATTTTTGTATTCTTCCATATTTTTTTTTCTTGTTTTATAACTATAAAAAATGCTTGTCCTTTTATATTAGTACCGATATTTTTTTCAATGGAGTAAGTTAGGTGATTGATTAAACATACAACAAGATGTGAGAATTTCTTTTTACATTTTTATGGTAATGTTTTAATTTATAACGCATAACATGTTTTTCAACTTTTAATCTTCACTGTTGGGCGTTATATTCCTGCATAAATATTTTATATTTTCACATAAATCATCTTCCGCCTGCATATCTCTCCATTATCTGGTAATCCTATATTACTGACTGATATTATTATTTCATTTGTGATTTTTTTACATCTTTACATAGCAATGTGTTCTTTATATATTGCTTTTTTATTGCAGATCATACCGTCTATTACATAAAAAACCTCTAAACTCACCTATATCTTTTTTTTCTGCTTTATTATTATCTCTTTTCTTTTGTTCGTTTTTTTTACAAATCCTATCGTTTTCCAATCCTTTACTTTCCTATATACTATAACTTCTCTTCCTATTTTGTATTATGTTGTTGATTAAGCGGTTAATTCTTTAATTAGTCATACATAAGGCCACCTGCTCTTGTCCAGTTTTGTTATGTGCAAAAGGTAAATGTATTCCCCTCTTCTTATGCCTATTTATACGCTAACCCTTCCCGCCTTTATTTGTCATATATATCCCGGTATGTTTGCATCTAAAACCAAAATGATATTTATAAATCTATATCTTTTTTTTTCCCTGTTTCTATCTTTTTTTATTCCCAAATCTATGCCTACCATGCCCCCCTCCAACCTCTGTATATGGGCGTTTTCAGCGAGATCGGACTACCTTGCGCAAGCGGCGTATTTTTCGTTTGAGCACACTGTGTTTAACTCGCTTTTACGGACTGGAAAAAATCTAAAAAAAAAAATAGAAAAATGAAAGTCGATAGATTTTAACCTGCTCTTTATGATAGTTCTATTATTTTTTGCTAAAAAACCTTTTTTGTGTTACAGTATGTCATTGTATTATTTATCGTTTCTCTAGGCTGCGTCTCAGTTTAAAAAAAAAAAATGTCCACAAATTAAAAAAGAAACACTCGGACCACCCTTCCACAAATTTTTAGAGAAGGAGAGCAAATGTGCGTAAATAGCAAGCAAATAAAGATGTTGACATTGGGTCATCCACGCTTGACTGGCACTTATATAGTTATAGTACAAATTGTAGACTCACTAATGAATACTTGACATTCATTAAAACACAGATTACGTTATGTATAAGTAGAAGTCATAAACTTTACTTGACCCCAGGATAGTTTACGTACAATGGAATTTGCAACTAAAAAAACTTGCCAACTTTTAGATTGTTGGCAAGAGTATGTAAAATCATCAATTTGGAACACTAAGTCCAGCAATGGAAGACCTGGACGACACGGGACAGAAGGTTGTTTCAAATGTCACCCAGAACTCACAATTGGAATTGCACAAAAATTAATCAAGGCACGGGCATAGGTTATTAAAAAGCATTGGAGGTGTCCTGTCGTTATTGGAAAGTAACAACTTGCTCATCTCATAACCTTCTCAAGTCTTAAATTGTGATGATACAAGTGTAGAGTTGTGTCCAAAAGCTAACAAAGTAATTACCACAGTGAGATCTAAAAAAGTTTATAAGCAAGCTGATGGTGACGAGAAAGTAAAACTTCAATACCACGTCCATGTACAACGTTAAGGGCACTCGTGCCCCTACCATGGTAATGTAAAAATACAAAGGTGCTATTCTAAAGAAAGTCTTGATTATTAAGACTTTATAAATACATCTTAAATATATTTTATCCTTAGGCAATTGTAAATTGGCTTAACTTCCCTATAATGATCCACTTGGATGGTCATTCATCTCATGCTTCTATACCACTGATAAGTTTCTGTACAGATTACAATATCAAAATTATTGAGTTGTTTCCCCACTCAACCCACGTATCTCAAATATTAGATGTGTTTTTTTCCGCACCTTCCAAAGAAAACTAGTCAAAAACTATCAACAAGTGGAAAACAGATAATAATATGAGTTAGCTGAAAAAAGAACATCGTCCGAATGTTTTCAAAGTGATACTTGAGAATATAAGAGATAAAGCTTTAAGTGTTTGCTGCACACGTGTAGCTTCCTGGGAAAAGCCTTATATTTCGAAGTGAGTAAAGACCAAGTCTTGTTGATGTTAACAAGCCAGTAGATTCCTTTTCATCAGAGTCACCTTCCATCTTATCCCGTGGACACGGCAACCATGGGAGGGCCAGCTTACGCCGACGTTCCGAAACTATCATTAATTCTATTAATGCAATAGTTTATGATGTATTTAGTAGAAAAAAGTCAAAGAAAGCCATAACAACACCAGAAATAGCTCTTTATTAAGAAGGTAGTGGATTTTTGGAAGAATTTGTAAAATCTCTTGATCAATAATTATAAAACGATTTTAAGGTATCTGAATCAAGTGGAATATCAAATGGTGATAAAAAAATTTGAAGGCTTACTTAAGTATTGGATAAGTCTGAACGGAAATGTGAATGTAAATTCGAAGAGCATAGAGAACGCCGATAAAGAATTAGCTTTTACGCAGTCAAAAGAAACTCTTCGTACCTCATTTACATCATGAGATAGTAGAACAACAGTGGTTACATTAATTTTATTCTAACATTTTTTTACATATATATTTCTTTTGGCAAAAAAATTAATTATTGTACTTCAATCGTATTTACACTTCTTAACAAATATTTATTTGAATATTACTATATGTATTTTAAAAAAATTGAATGGAACAGTATGATGTTTATTATAAACATTATTAAACTTTTTATGTGACAGTATTTTTAGCTAGAGTTTGATTTTTTTGACTTACATAATTGTAAAAAAACTTGAAAAATTTTCAAAATGTAGTTATGCTCAATTTTTTTGCAAAAATAAAAGTTAGAGATATTATTTTAGGCAATTTTTCAACCGATGAATCTTTGAGCATGAAGGTAGCTTTTATCGACCTAGAAATTCAACTTATACCGATGACAGAGAGATCACACATTGATTGTTTAACAATTAGTTATAGTAAAATAATTCAGGTTAGGAAAAAAAATTTAGAGATGTCACAGATATCTGTGATTGATGATGATACAGTAGATAATGATGTTGAAATAGAGTATTTTGATTATTTGGAAGAACAAAATATCAATGTGTTTCAATTAAGTAGCTCGACCAATAATTTAAATAAAATCAAAGTAGTATCAACTTTAAAATGTACTAAAAGTAAAAAATTTTATATCTTTGCTCAAAAATTAAACTCATCTTTTTTTTATATAAATATATTTTTGAGGGAAAACCTCTTAGCTGAGCAATCCTACTGAAATTATTAGTCAAGATAAGGTGGAATTATTTTTTAAAGATAGCACTATTAAAAATATTATGAATCTTAAACAGGAATCCATTGAAAACAAAAAAGAAAATCGTAAAGGTTGGTCCAAATGTTACTTTCCCTTCTATATTTCTTGTACTCCAAAATTATCCGATTTTTTTGCAATAATTTCATTCACCTACGTGTAATTCTAAATGTAAACGCATCTCTGATTGTTTCGTATAACCCACCGATTATTTACCTAAAAAAAAAAAATCCTAAAAAATTAAAAAAACTTAAGATGGTAGCAGCTGCAACGTCAAATAAGTTTTGGGACTTGTGTATTCAAAAAAAAAATTAAAAAAAACAAAAGGAATTGGAAGCACAAGAAGAGAAGATGCGTCTAGCAGAAAGGTAAAAATTGTTGGATGAAAAAAAGAAGGTAATGAAAGAATCCGAAGAAGCGACAAAAGCTATTGACGATAGATTAAAGAAATTGAATGTTAAAGATGTAAAACCGAGCAAAAGGAATCTAAATAATTTTTCCTAAGTTTAAAACAACTCATATGATTTTTCGTATAAAAATAATTAAGTTATGCTTGGTAATGAAATATTTATTACTCACAAATTCAAATTTGTTTACTTTAACATTGTAAAAAGATATAATATTTACCATATTTTTCTTTTTTAATGTGCATAAGTAATTTTCTGTGGTGCTCATAATGTGGACATACATTATGGGCCAGGTGGACAAAGTGAAGACTGGAGGCCCATAATATATATAAATAATTATTCGGCATTTTATTTCTTTAATTTTTTCGTAAACTCTTTTTTTATCATTTTTGCTGTAGGAATTGATTCTCTAGAGTCTAGCACTTCAAATGGTGCCCAAACACTAATAGTGTTTTTTGTTTTTTTTATAATCGATGGATCATTAAAACGTCGTCAAGTAACTTACCCATAATACGTACCTTCACCTTATAAGTGTGTGAGTGTATTTGGTTATTTGGTTGTAAGTACTTGATTTCCATCATATTGTTGTTTCGTATTGAGCGAGAGCGTATGGTTCTGCCGCTATCTTTTCATAACTCTTGTCACTAACGGTCCGATTTATTGTTCTGCATCTGTCGATTTATTCAATTAGTTTTGCAGGGAAAATAATAAATTCCAAGTGGATGTAAAGGATCGGCTTTGGCTGCCTTTGGTTATCTTTGTCTTTGAAAATAGGCATCAGATCAAAATTTCTAAGTCTTTGAGGGGAGGCGGGGTCAACAAATACTGAAAAATTTCGAAGTTTTTTGGGGGGGTGGACAAATCCTGAATAATTTCGAAGTTTTTGAGGGTGGGTGGACAAATCCTAAATATTTTCTAAGTTTTTGAGGGGCAGCTGAGGGAGGGCTAAGGGGTAAGGGGAACAATAAAATGGAGAAATGTCAGAGGGGGTCAAGGGGGGGCACTAACAAATGATGATCACTAAAAACACGTAAAAATATAACGAATTTACCCATGATTTGAGGGGGGGGGGGGGCTGACGGAGAGCAGAGTAGGCACGGAAGGAGGGCTGAGTGGCGAGGAAGGGGGGGCGGAAGGTCTTTAGTCCTTATTACTATATATGTAAAGTAAGATATATATATAGTAAGATATATATGTGTTATCGTATTTAAGTTCGATTGGTCACCTTTTTTTGCATCAGTTTTTTTGAGCCTTTGGCTTTTTTCTCACATAATTTTTGTATTTTTCATGACTTACCTAAGTTTCAAACAGCGCTTTATGTTGTATACATTTATCGTATTATCTACAAGGTTTATGTTCGTATTCTAAAAATCCCTGATATAAAATTAAAGTACTGAAATTGTCTTAATACCTTTAATATTTAGTAAAGAAATGAACCAAGCGGCCAAGAAATTTCAATGTCTCATCGTAAATCATTTATAACTCTATTATAAAAATAAAATATTTCTTCTTACATACTTGGGCAGATACTGATGGATCAATTTGAAAAAAAAAGTAATGGTCCTTAAGGCGTCCTGTTATAAACTATTTTTAACAGAGTTAAAAAAAGCTTCTGTTAACTTATAAAAAATTCAACCTCAAAAACTATACAATACCAAACTCTTATTGGAAAAAGTGTGCGAGGAACTTTTAAAATGATTGAGCAATTTTTTACTTGGTCTATTAGTTATTAATTTAGGGCTCAAGGATATGTGTACAAAATTTCCAGATTTTTATATCTAATGCAAAAAGAGTTAGATATGACTTACTAAAAAATTTCACCATATCCGTCACACGTTCTTTTACACATTTATATCAATAACATTCAACAATATCGTTGATCTGTGGGTTTTAGTAATCTCATCTGTTCGAAAATAAAAAAGCTCAAAATGTACAACGATATCATTGCTCTCTCGCTTTAATCTAATCGTACGTTAAAATTTTAAAATATACGATGAAAATTCAGTTGTCACCATGAGAGATTGACTGCATACAATAATTATATATCAGTTGATTTATGTTATTACAAATTGCCAGTAACGGGAAGGTTTTTTCTTAAAATTATCCAGACGTTTATCATCCTATACGTTATATAATTTTGTTAACATGTGTAATTTATTGCATTGCAGACAAATTTTCCAACAAAAAGTGACAAATGTTACCGAGAAATAAATTAAAAAATACACGAAATATAAAAAATTTAAAGAGCTTAATAAATTAGAAAATAAAAACTAATGCACAGGATTCGAGCCTACGACTGCCAAAAACTAAAATAGGACTTTTACGTTATTGTCACCCTAGCGACTGACACAGTAGGTAGTTGACGTTTTGAAGTTACAGATGTTTATTGAGAAGTACTGGAGCTTAGGCTTTTGTGTTATATAGTTCATCATTATCATAGTTAGTAAAAGTGTTAATCAAATAGTTGTTGCCAGGTTGATGCATTTGTTTGAAACGTGTCAAAAAATTCTTGTAAAAAATTTTCCTATTAAGCGCCATAGTGCAAATTCTTAGCATGAATAATGCCGAGAGAAGGTTTGAAACCTTTAAGAGTGATATTTCGCATGTAGGTATTTGAAAGCGTCAGCAGAAAAGGTTGTCTCATCGCTAATTCTGGAATTTGTTCAATATCTATAATGATACACATAGAATTTATCTCCCTTCGATCCAAATAATACTTTTCTTTTCAATGTATAGGATTCTTTTCACGGCTTCCATACGTATAATCATAAATTTTTGGTGTACGATTATGAATACCGTTATTCTATTTATTATTATTATTTGTTACATAATCAATTTTCATAAAAGTTGGTTTTTTATATAGGTATTTGTATACTTATAAGAAAGTTATAGTGTTGTCAAAATTTATTACGAAAGGAAAAACATGTTATGGGGGGATCTGTAGGGGAGGTAGG
>JAPYYV010004437.1:0-23276 GCA_030522625.1 Copidosoma aretas
TCATAATAAATATATTAATCCAAAGGAATATTTTATATTTATTACGTGTATATATGTGTTAATTTACTAGAAGATAAGATAAAATAAAATTGATGATTGCTTTGTCAAAAGTTAAGTTAACTTTATTTCTATCATCATTTTGAAACATTTTGTCTTTGAATTCAAACAGTAAAAATGTTAATTGAAATAGTAAAATTGAAACAATAAAATAGTGGCATACTTTTTTATTTGGCGTGTCGAGTGTATCATCACAGAAAAGAGGGGAAGTGATGGTGAGAGGTCTTATATTAGACTTTATTTTGTTGCAGACATCTTATTGCGAAGATTTTGTCCAAGTTGTTGAAATACTTACCCCAAAAAATCTGCAAGGAGTTTGTTTTCAAAAACCGTTCTCTTCATAATTTAATATTTTTGGTAAGTAAATGTAGTGATATTTATCCGTATTTTTATAAGCAACAATCATTAAATAATAAATTTGATAATAATAAAATTGAATTTATTAAGATAATTAGTGTCTAAAAGTCTATTTTTTAATTCAGGTCGCTCAATTGATTAATTAAAATATTTAAATAAAAAATATACTAATAACTTCTTGTTTTCCTCATTAACTGTTAACACCGTAACTGGGGGGTTGGCGCACGAAGCGCGCAGGGGCAAAGCCCCACTAGTATATATATCTTAATAAACAATGATAAAATATACAATCTTACGCGCAAGCAAAAATATTGTAACCTCTACTAACAATACTTATAAGCATATAGTAACTACTAACAAGGTGCACAATGTAAGCGATTATGTTAACTGTTAACAATAGCATACACTGGAAAATGTATGGTTGTTATCATTAATAATATCAACTCTAAAAAAAGCAATCAATAAGCAATGTAAATAACTCTAGCTATAAGACCCGTCCTATGAATGGTTTTGGAAGTAGTTTTCCATATCACAGGGTCCTGGGTGAGTCATTGTATACCTCAAATTACCCTGGGCAAATGTAGGCCAGTACACAAAAAAGAATTACTTACCTCATTAACCCCAAACTGTTAATAAATCTACTCAGTAAATACGACTATCAATAGATCTTAAGAGATGTTAATTTATTTACGCAGCGTTATTGTTCCCAGGGCTTCAATAAAAATCCCAAGAACCAATTTTAGGAGAAGAGTGTAACGTCGAAAACCCCCAATAATTTTAAAAAGGTTTTTCCTCTCCTACCACGTACAGATAAGAGAGCATACGGCGTATGATCTTGCTATCTCTTATCATCCGATGAACCGAGCGCTAAATAATTGACGAATCACGAGTGGCATGACAATGCATCAAACTACGTGACAGAATACACCGCTGCCCTCGAGTAAATTATTAGGCAAAACATTCTACACAAACAATCACCTCGAGCTGCGTGACAAATGTGTAGCACTGCACTTGATGCCAGTTATCAACCAAAGTATTGAAATACCTATGTAAATATATATGTATGGATTCACATATATTTGCCTATCCCCCTTTTTAATCGCAAAACTGGGAACAGTAATGCTGATAAAGCAATCAGATTACAAATCGTTTAATTAAAAGTATCAATTTTTGCGGCACGTCAGTCAAACAATCGAAGTAATGTAACAATAAGGCCCCATTTAAATGACTTAAAATTAAACAACAACTACCCTGAATTACAATCCGTTATAGTGAAATGCTACATGCCGATTTATTTATATAAATCACATACGGGTGCGCGCAAACCAAGCTGCAACGCATACATATGCAAACACTGTTCCAGATTGGACGATTTTAACCATTCATTTTTCCTGCAGCCAAAGTATGTGTTTCGCAAATACACCAAAGTTATATACCTATTGCGCTCATGTAAAGAAAGACGGAAGGAGATAAGCAATGGAGAGACTCCTTGCCTCTTACTGACACCGCACAGTGGGCTAGAATGCCTAAATTTGTCTAAAAAGAAGATAACTCTTGACAGGAAACTCCGATTTGAACGACACTCATGTTATGGGGACTTTGGAGATGAATATACACCAACCGCTATTTTGCGCCAGCCACCATTTCGCGCCAGCTACCATTTTGAATTCAAAATTGCACAAGCCAATTAAACTGTATGTAATTAAAAATTAATTCTAACGTTAATATTAACGATCATATCAGATTCATCAAAACAACAAGAAATTTTCCGGAAATTTTGTTTATTTGAGTCGCTATATTGCTGCCGACATTAAAAATTTTTTTTTTTTAATCATCATTTATACTAGGTTTTGTTACAATAAAATCCTGTAGATAGTTTTTATTCCGTAATCAGTGCAAAATATATTGTTTTTTCACTGCAATAGGCTGATTTTTGGTTTTGGGGGACTTTGGGGGGTTTTTACTGCCCCCCTTCCCCCGAGTCACGGTGCGACTAGGGGATAATTTTCCTGTATTCTACTATACAAACCCCTTAAAATAAATAAAACATCCAAATCGGAGATTCCTGTCAAGAGTTATCTTATTTTAGACAAATTTAGGCATTCTAGCCCGCTGTGCGCCGCACAGTGGGAAGAAATGGTCAAATTTTTCTGAAAATAAGTTCGCTCACGGCTGTAAAGTCCGATTCTACTGATTCATTTTTTAGTTTTAGGCTTTTAATTTTAGAATCACACAAAATTGGTACAAAGTGATATGTTTGCTCTGGGGGGCGGGGGGGGGGGGGGCTTTAAAACCCCCCAAACGTGCCCCTAAAAGACAAAAAACCTAAATTTTTCACAGACATTGTTGTAATTTGTACTTAACACGAAAAAAAGTATCCTTCGTACTATTAAGGTCACATTGCCTAATTACAAGGACGATTCGTAAAGATCCATGATAGTGGTGGCAATATGGCGGCTAAGATTCAAGAATTATGAATAATTTCTATTATTTTTGACGTAACTCGATCTATTAACAACAAGTCATTCTAAATAACGATCAAACAAGCAGTGAACAGGCATTTGTTGTTATAAGGTGTAATGGGCCATTTTCAATTGAAAATAGTGACTAACACGAAATGTCGAATCATCCATTTCACTCCAACCCCTGAAATATGGGTATCAAATGAAAGAGTTCGGTAAGTAGAATACATTAAAATTTATTGCATTATTTTAATTTAAAATTGCGCCTTACACCAAATGGCGGATCACCTATTTCACTACAACCCCTGCAATATGGGTATCAAATAAAAGGGTTCGGTAAGTAGAAAAAATTTAAATGTATTGCATCAATTTTCATTTAAAATAGCTACCAACACAAAATTGCGGATCATCCATCTTACCACAAGCCATGCAATACGGGTATCAAATGGAAGGGTTCGGTAAGTTGAATACACTTAAATGTATTGCATCAATTTCTAATCAAAATGGTGACAGCACAAAATGGTGGATCATCTATTTCACTACAACCCGTACAATATGGGTATCAAATGAAAGATTATGGTAAGTAGAATAGAGTAAAATGAGTTGCAATGTTTTGCATCCAAAACGGCGTCTTACACAAAATGGCGAATCAACTATTTCGCTACTATTTGTTTTGAGTCTGCTTTATTTGTTACAAAATCTACGGTAGAGGTAATCTACGACTTATCGTTTTTGAGTAGAGCATTTTTTAAGGATCCTTTTTACAGCATACTAGTAAAGATTGTTGTATTGCTACATGGGAATTATTATTCTGAGAATTACTTATACATAAACAAACTTTGTTCCTATATTTGTTCTATTATTATGATGTCTACAATTTATACTAGATAAATATTTTAAAAATAGAATCATTTAAATGTTTTTTATCCAATCGCTCAAACTCATTCATACTTAACATATCCAAATATTAAATACATAAGAATCAAGCCATTTAGTAGTAAAGAAATTTTTCTGTACATCGGTGAAAGATAAATTAAAATTTGTCAGAATTTTGTTTATAGCAAGTGATTTTGATCGTGGATGAATTTTTGTACATGTGAGCAGATATGATAAAGTATACTCTTACATATCTTCTTCATCTGATAAATCCTATATTTGATTTTTATCTGTCGTGCTTAAAAAATTAGTTTTATCTTTCTCACTATCATGCCTAGTATCAACAATAAACTGGTCTAATACATTTTACTGTATTCTACGTTCTATTTCCTTTAGTTAATATCCAATTGTAAGTACCGTAGCTAGATACTTGATTTGCCATTTTATGCGATACTCCATTTTAAATACAAAACGTTGGAACTCAATTTTTTCTATTCTACTAACCATTATCTTTTATTTGATACCCATATTGTAAGGATTATAGTACAATAGATGACCAACTGTTTGGTATTGGTCACTATTTTAGATAGAAAATTTTGCAACTTATTTTGCAAAACTTTGCAGGGGTTGTAGTAAAATGGATGATCCGCAATTTTATGCGAGTCACCATTTTAAATGGAAATTAATGCAAACATTTGATTTTATTTTACTCGCCGAAACCTTTTATTTGATACCTATATCGCAGAGGTTGTAGTGAAATGGATGATTCGCCATTTTGTGTTAGTCACTACTATCAATTAAAAATAACGGAAATTATTTATAATTTTTTCATCGTGGCCGCCATATTGCCACTATTACCATGGATATCTACGAATTATCCTTAATACTGAGCAATGTGACCTTGATAATACAAAGTATGCTTATTTTCTGTGTTTAGTGCAAATTACAACAATGGCTGTGAAAAATTAAGATTTTTCGTCATTTCGGGGCACTTTTGGGGGGTTTCACTCCACTTCCAGAGTCAAAGAATCACTTTGGACCACTTTTCTGTTCTTCTACTATCCACACCTTTCACAATGAAAAAAGAATTATTAGAATTGGACTATACAGTCGGAAGCTATTTTATTTTGAGAAAAAATTGACCATGTCCTCCCACTGTGCGCCGCGGCCGTGAGAGCTGAACGTGAAAGAGCTAGCATACGTGCGAGCGTTGTAAGTGGCCAAGATAACAATTTCCCGTACCTGGCCAAATTCTATTTGGCTGTATGTGATAAAAACACCACAGAATATTATAATGTTCTAGAAGCTCTCTCGCTGAACCCTTATCAGCGTCAGCAACTTGCACTGAAGATATATAATCCCTGCGTTCCACTACACAGGCAGTTTTAATTTTTAACCAGTTAAGAGTATTGCCTATACTGCATCTCGAACCCAAGTGTACCCAAGTTTCCGCAACCAGTTCAATTTTGCTTGAACAAATCCAGTTTGAGTAATAAATAAGTAAGTTTCATTTAAAACCTTGTTTTCTTTCTTAATCCCGTCCGACTCATTTTGAACCACGGTTTATGCGTATCGGAACGGACCTTCGCTAAAGATTGAACTACCCAGTGCTTGACTGCAGGAGCAGTGAAGTATTGTTAGTGCTCTCCGTTGTAGCTATTTGTAGTGGGAAGTCTCATGTACTTCTCGACTGCATCTAGCCAAGGCATCCTCGATTAAATTATTAACTCAATTTTTATAGCCACGTACCGCCCTCTGTATAAGGTTCTGCACACTTAAGGGTTTACTAGCGAGTACCAACTGAAGCATATTCTAAAACCACGATCTTGAGTTATTAAGTGGAAGCTTAGGCCCTAAAACAAATACGTCGTTCGCCCCGTTGTGACAGTTATCAGAAAAATTTTTTAAAGTATGATCTTTTTATTAGCTCCTAATTTATTTTATTCCATGACGTGTTTTCAAGTTATCAAATGCAATTGATTCTTTTACATTATATACTGTTATTCTTAAACAAAATTCTTTCATGATCTCAATAAAAACTAAATTTAATCTTGCTATTTTTGTATAATGATTTTCTTTGTTCCCAAATTTAAATTTAATGTTAGGAATCCAAGATTAAGGAATGTGGACATGTTTATTCCATAAATTTGTTCCAATAAATATTGTATTGGAAAATAACATGCTGATGATAAGGAGCGGATGTATTGGGTAGGGGATGAACACAAACAATTTCCATGATAGTTCATTTAATTTTTTTTTTTACAAATAATTAAATTAGAAATCAGCACCTGCAAAAGAAAGTTGTTATTATTTAAGTGTAGAATGCAATAAAAATAACGCACGTTATCATAATGTTTAAATAAACTATCGTTTTTTATTTTCATCACATAATCTAAGATGTCTTTTCAAGTATTCTGCACTTGAGTAACTTTTACTACAATTTTAAATAGTAATATGCATATGAAGGCAAGGGTAAGTGAAATTGCAAAGAAAAAAAATACAGTTTATCTTCAGTATTATTCGTGTTTGTATACACTATCACTTGCGTTAAAAAAATGAAAAAATATTTAAGAATAATAGAGAATAATAGCATACCACATGTATATGAAAAAGAAAACATAGGCTGTACTTCCTTTACAAGAATTGACAACACCGACCCAAACAACCAACTATAGTTTATACTGCTCTAAACAAACAAATGAGAGAAATTTACACGTATCGCGAAATCTCCCAAATGTTATTAACAGAAATTAGGGCAGCTCACAAAAAGGTTACCCAGTAACCCATATTACTGCTTGAGCGAAATCGTACACGGTATATCACATGATATAAAAAATATAAGGTGTCTTCCAAAGCAGCTGCTGTATGAGCCAATGACAGAGCCGTTATGTTTTTCGTAATATTTAATCAATGGTTGTGTGTTGATTATTAAATATTCAAGTTTGCTATGTTAATACATAGGCTTAGATATTGATTGTATAATAAAAATGGAAAAAAGCAGGGCAAGCCGGTGATTAGTCAACGTCCATATAGTAGCACACCTTATTTTATCTATCATCGTATATGGGAAATTCTTTTAAAAACAGTACATATTTTGACAAAAATTGACCGACACATTTTTAATTTGGCAAAAACTTTTTTACAGGTTCTATACCCAAAAAAGAAAAACATATTTTTTCTTTCATTTTAAAGGCAAATTTATAAGCTTTAAGAAAAAAAAACTTCTGAAAAAATTAGTAATAATTTAAAATTGTTATGTACAATTTAAATGTTTAAATCCATTTTTAACACTTGGGCCCACCTTGCAGCCAGTTTTAAGTATTACCATTGTATTTTACGTCAAATTTATTTCAAAAAAACCCTTATTCACTTCATAAACAAATTATTTTAACTATTGGAAAAAAATTAATTAACTTAGCGCGCTACGTCACATCGGACCGCGGGTGCCACTTAACGCCTTTTTTTGTTTCTCATCGGTTTCCTTTAAATTGTACATCAGCAATTAATTTTTTTTAACCAATACTTTTGTTTGTTTGCCAAAACGTGGTATAACAAATTGAAAAATAATATTTATAATTATTTAATATACATAAAACATCTTTGTTAAAAAAAAGTACTTCATCAATATCTGTCGATACCATATTAAATGTTCCTTGTTTCGAATGATATCGTTGCAAATGTAATTATTTGCAAATAAAAATGGCTTTGTTCTTTACAAATATTAAAGCTCTATTCAGTTTCATCAAAAACACTTCTCAAATAAGTGACATTTTGAGAGAGATATAAATTAATGTCTTGACTTATAATGACTAATATTCCATTTCCTCTCGATATAGAAATCTTAGTAACTAGTGACTCGTTTATTAACTGTTAATGATAGAGTACTTACTTAAATTGTAGTCCACATTTATCAACAGTTAATAATACTACTTAAATACAAGTACTCCTTTCTACGAGTGTAGTAGTAGCTGACGATAGTTTGCCGGTGACATCTGTGTTCGTAAGTGTGGCCCTACGATGTCAAAATAATGTTCTCAATAATTAAAAGCAGTTAACTTTCGAACAGATGCATGTATTAATCCTTTTAATAAAAGCAGTCATGCCAAAAGGAGAACTTTAAGAAAAGGGAATCAGAATCAGTTACGTGCACTTAATTTATCTGTAACTACGAAGTCGTTACAGCAAAGAATCTGGGATTCTTGTCGCCTACGCATCCTGAAGGTCAACGAAGAAAATAATGAAGAGAACAAAAGTAAATTAATTGAAACAGTACGTTACCATCTTATTATTGTGTGACTATTTCGTGGTAAATAAGTTTAGAGGAACCAAGCCTTAACGTACAAGTGCTTAGCATAGCTAGCCACAGCGTTGTACACCCATAATTTTCTTAGCCAGTCAACAGTTTTCGTTTGGAGTTTTACAATTGATCTCGTTTATAGTTACAATAACGTAATTATATTTTTAACTGCCACATAATACAGAAGATTCATGCAATAGAGACTCCGATGATAAAATCGGTAGTGGAGACACTTCATCAGGTGAACCATCGGGTGAAAACACAACCTTTCTGGATGCTCGTGTAGAGTATTTAAACAGAGGTGTAGGTATCTTAGGAGCATCACTTATCAAAAAAAGGAAATTGACATAAGAAGGTATTCTAAACCAAAAGCTAAACAAATCGCGGAAGCCATTAAGAAGAAAGTTTTTAATGTAAATGACAATGATCCCGATGATCTCGACGACGATGACGATGATGATAATACGATATTGCGAACTCATCAAGAAAGATTTTATACGAGTCAAGACCGAACTTACAAGATAACAATTTTAACTATGTTAAGACGATGGTCTCACTAAAAGAGATGTCTCAACTTGTAACGTGCAACTAACCATATGATAACTGTCACAAAAAATTTAGCTACAGACAAGGGGATATTAGGCGATCCTACACCAAAACATTATCCAGCTTTAGGTGCAGATACTGTTAAGGCTATTCTTAATGTTTACCAGTTTGACGATTACACTTAATTATTGCTAGGTCAAAAAGACTACATCTCTGTTAAAATCCATGGAAAAAGAATCCAAACACAGAGACGCCTGCTTTTGAATAATTTGAAAGAATTGTATAATCCATTCAAACAGAGCCATCCAACTATGAAATGTAGTGTCTCGAAGTTTGCAGGTTTACGACCTACATAACATGTCTTAGCAGGAGCGGCTGGTGCTCAATCCGTTTGTGTTTCCCCATACATGAAAATGTAAAATTATTAATTGATGGAGAAAATTTAAAATCAATTACTGCTTATTATCTGCGATCTTTAACAAATTACCATGATTGTCTGGATCGAATGACATGTAATGTAAGGTCAACTAACTGTTTTTTAGAATTATGTGATGGATGCTCTAGGGTTACCAGTAATAATAATCAGCTAGAAAAAAATTTCGAAGATAAATTAATAGACAATATCAAGTACAAGCAATGAGTTACAACCGAGAGGATCTCATTACAAACCCTTATATCAAATGTTGATGATTATTTGCAAATTCTTAGTAGCGGTTTGATTAAATTAATAATGCAGTCATTTTTAGTTAATAAGCAAAAAGAATTTTTGAGCAAAAAAAAAGGACTTTAATGAAAAATGAGGGTATCGTTATTTGCGATTTCTCAGAGACTTGTGCATTTCTAATTCAAAATTCTCTACAAAACATACATTGAAATAATGACCATGTGACAATGCAACCATTTTCCATTCACTTTAGAGATGACAAAAATTAGTTAAAAATCAAAAGTTTGGTTTCAATGTCGGAATTCTTACTTCGCAATACAGATGCCGTTCATCTATTTCAAAAACAGCTAGTCGATTTCATAAAAACGAATTTTAAAGATGTGAACATAATCATTTTTTTTTGGATGCTACCAGTGGGCAGTACAAGAATAAAAAGAATTTCATCAACCTCACGCATCATTTTAAGAACTTTCATATAGCACCTGAGTGGCTATTTTTCCTAACTTCTTATGGAAAAAGACAATGTGACGAAGTAGGTGGCATACCCAAAAGACTTGCTGCTAGAGCTACTCTTTAAAGGGTAAATGATCCAATCCGTTCTCCAAAATAATTATTTGACTGGGTGACAGAAGCTCTGCCAAACATAACGTGTCGTTATTCGAGTAATGCTGAATACGAAAAGGAGAAAAAATACTGATACCGCTTTTTTAAAAAGCATTATCAAGAAAGGAAACTTTAAAACTTCATAATATAATTCCAATCTCTTTTCAAGAATTGGAAGCGAAGCAATAATCATCGTCCGAGTAAAAGAGTACACTAAAAATTTTTGAATAGCAAATCTTAATATTTATGAGTACATCATACTATTTACTACAATTATTTTATGCAGTGATTTTAAACAAGGTACTTTCAATATGGTATTGACAGATAATGATGAAGTAATTTTTTTATAAACAACGATATTTTTATTTATGTGATAATAATTTATATTAGTTTTTCAGCATGTTATACTACCTTTTGGACAGAATGATAAAAGTATTTAATTAAAAAATAATATACTAATGTATAGTCTAAATGAAACCGATCAGACACAAAAAAAAGGGCACGAAGTAGCACCCATGCGCTGATGCGTATGACATCATAATTTGACCATTAATGAAAATTGGGTTTTTAAAGACAATTTGACGAAAAATATGATAGTAGTACTTAAAACTCGCCTCAAGGTAGGGTCAATTGTTAAAAATAGATTTAAACATTCGAATTTCTGATAACAATCCTAAATTGTTACTTACTTTTTTCAGAAGTATCTTTTTCTCAAAGCTTATACTTTTACCTTCAAAATAAAAACAATAATAGTCCGTAGATTGAATGGAAACGGAGTTATGAAGTTTTGAAAATAACTTCTCAAGCACAAGATCACCGATATCGCGAAAATGAAATCCTTTCTAATATCCAAAATATGGTGAAAAAAAACCATGTCTTTTTTTTTCAATATGTAATCCGTAAAAAAAGTATCAGCCAAATCAAAAATGTGTCGGTCAGACAGGTATTCGGTTTGTATAAGAATTTCCGATATAAGCCATGACAATAAGTATAGACAGCTGATTAGAATAATATAAGTCACCCTGTTGTTAATCGTACGAAGTTCTTAGGTACAATAAGTGATTAGACACAGCACATGAGGATGCTTTGACTATTTTAAAAACATCTGGTTCATCTAAGATAGTCATGTATACTGAAAGAATAACAATCATGCGTAATCTTATGGTAAGACAGAGTATAATATAAAAGGCGTATGCACAGAAAGCAATTGTTACGTGAGAAAGTGCTGGTTTAAATTTTATATTCAAAAGATTACAATCATGAATGAATGTTGTAAAATGAGCTGAAAAAAATAGTCATAAAAAAAAACATAAAATCTTAACTCATTATGTGTATTTGTATTCAACACAGCGAAAACGCTACTGTAATTATTCGGTAATTAAAGGTATCTACTTTTAGTAGAAAGACCAAAAAGAGCTTCTGATGCATTTTATTTATATTAATTACATTAAGATTTTAAATAATAATTAAAAAGACTTCGTTTTTTCACAGATACTGATCAAGCGATTAAAATATTTTGAATAATTCTTTAGTTATTTATATACATTGTTGTCTTACTTTAATAAGAGAAGTTTGTCTAAAGATAAATTTTGTTACTGTTTATATCTTTAATACATCATTGTATAGATTTAAATTACATTAACTATAAATATTCATAAAAATCAAAAAAGGATACCTGTAAGAAAATAATAAATTACTTTTATATAACAGATTTCAAGTCTGTAAACATTTTTTCAAATTTCAACAAACTTTAACGACACATTAAGTAAACTAAAATTTTGTTTAAAACAAAACAATATTGAAATTTACAAAGTCAAAAGATTCTAAATATTAAGGAATGGCTTTAACTGAAAAAAAATTATAAGGTCACTAAAAATTATGAAAGTTTTTCAAATAGAATGGTGACAATTGTATAAAATGTGTGTATAGTGCGTTAAAAATGTAATGAGCATAAATGCATTGTCTCGCCAAAATTATTATACTAATATAAATATACAGATAATCTTATATTAGAGCAATGATGATGGGATGAAATTTATTCTCAAGTCCGGTTATTATTAGTATGTTCGTTATAGCTTTTATAATTGTTCTATGAGTACTTAAAGTGATTAGTAATTTTAAAAAAATGAGCGAGTGAGTTAGCCCAAAAGACTATACTGTATTCAATCTATATATATGCTCTCAGTTATATATGCTAAGTCAAATTTGATTATTTTTTATCTAAAACCACAATATAATACGTCTGTGTATGTGTCTGAAAACCTAGCCCAACCAATCATTTGCATATTTTTCTATTATTGTTCAAATTAAAATTTGCTTGAAAAAATTATTTGTGAAATAGAATTTTGCAAATGAAAAGAGATTGATATATTTATAAAAAAAAAAAATTAGAATATGTTTCGATCATTATTTTTTCATTAAAGAAGAAAGCTATTATACGCTTCTATAATAAATGGGCAGAAAATTGCTAATTTTATAAGAAATTTGATATATTTTTACAAGAATTATTGATATGATTTATTTTCCATGAATGTAAAATTTAGGGGGTTGGTACGCAAAGTGCGCAGGGGTGCGATTATACATATGGACAAATCACAAAAATCGGTCAAGTTTCATAATGTCATTACACAGGTAGCAGAGAAACTAAAAATGATAAGATGTGTAGAGGTGAAACATTAAGAATTGATAAATAGGATTTTAATATTAGGCAAAAAAATAATTATCGGTAAAAAAAAAATACTAAAAAAAATAGAATCAAAGAATGAAGTAAAAAGAATGAATCGAAGAACATAAGATGGAAAAATTCAGAAAGCCTCAGAAAACTAAGAAAATAAGAAAGCAAAATTAAAATACGGTTTAGAAAGCTAACAAAAAATTGAGACAGAATAAAAAGGAGATGGTAAAAGGTGATAGACTGTACACTTTGCAATGAAAAAATGATTAATATTAGGCACATATTGCTCAATAAAAAAAAAAAAATTACAATCATTTAGAAATTGAGGATTCAAAGATATAAGAGATATACGTAAGAAGAAGAAGATTTTTGTGAATGTATAAGATATTTCTTTAGGCAAGTCAGATGCTACAAAGTAAAGATTGATAGTAGTTTAATAGTATGTTATGCATTATCTATTAAATTATTATGTCTATGCACAAGAAATTCTAGCATGATTAAGTATGGTTTTTTGATTACATATTATATTTATTCAAATCCAATTCGTATTAATTTAGGGGATATAAATTTGCAATAGTCATAACACGAGAGAAGAGAATGTAAAAGTATATAAAAATCTATATTAGAAAAGATAAAATAATTAAATAAAAAATTCAAATTTACAAATATTAAGTAAGAATTGGGAAATAATATTTTGTTGTGATCTTATATCCGTAATCGATTCTGAAATGTACAAAAATAACTAAATAAAAAGGCTATTAATTGTTTCTGTAATAATAATGATCACGTCAATAATATAAACACATACATATGTGTCAATATGAACCTTAAATACCTAGTAAACTGATTATCAGTCTAGTAATAGTAATAATTATTTGCTGAATAATGAACTTAATTCACGTATTGACTATATTTGTTTGAATTTTTAACAAATTTTCATGAGATTGCTTTAATTATCTATGTTTGTACGCAAATATGTATTAAAAATAAATTCCTGTATATACTTTTTAGACATAAGAAAAAAAATATTAAAATATAGGGGTCAGCATGCGAAGCGAGCAGGGGGCAAAGACTTACTAGTATATAGTCATTTTATTTATGTAGATTATTACGTCAGTTATGAGTTGAACAAAATTATTAAATATCTATTTGAATAATTTTAAAATAGGTATAATCAAATTAAAAAATTCATTTTATTCATAAAATTATAAGTTGAACTTAAAATCGAAATTAAAATAATAAAAAAACTGAAATTCGTATAAACATGTATAATATATCAATAAGGGGTTGACGCGCATAGCGCGCAAAGGGTAGAATATTACTAACATCGTTTGCGCTTAAGACTTATTGTTTGTCAATTCAAATGCCAGTCTAATTGGAAATTGAACTTGTCTGAATTCTATTGGCATATCTGTGAGAATAATAGGAAATCGTGGTCGTAATACATCTTCTCCTCGGAACTTGCCATTCAAAATGCTGGCTTTGACGTTTTCCATCAATTTTTTAATGACTAATCACGTCCTATTGCACAGCCTTGGTAGGTTCAAATAACGAAGGAGAATAACCGTAGATCCAACCTCCAGTTGTAAATGGTGCGGTGGCATGCCTGGCAAATCCAATGGGTTCAAAAACTCTGCTGGAAAATTTACGGCTCCGTCGGTATCGCAAACTGCATCGATAGATTTGTATGACAACAAGTCCCCTGGCAACAACTGTTGTATCTTGGAATTCAAATCCTTTACGTCCACATGTATTTCTGCCTAAATTGGGCTTTCTGCCAGCCACTCATCATTTAAGTATTGTGTGTGTATATCGGGCATTTGGTACCACCTATAGTCTAGTTTGTATAGTTGTGAGAAAGTTGGATCGCACGCAATTCGAGTCCCGTATTTCTTTAAAATCCTTGTTTTAGGTGTGAGAAACATTGTCGTATCGTTATGCCTTACTGGGAGTTCTGTATAGCAATTTCCTTCTTTTGCTCCAGTAGCCTCTAGCAGGATGAATTTGATCATACGGATGGTCTCTCCAGTCATGGTTGCCATGTATCCTGGGCCTTTCATCACGATATAGGCGAATTGGTCTGGTGACTTGTCCGCTATCGCTAGGACAGTTCTTAGGGCCATTCGTTCGACCTTGCAGCGCTGCAGCCTGGTCTCGTGATACAGCGACTTCACTTGAGTTCTGATATGCCTTTCCACATAGACAAAATTGGAGTTCATGTATGAAAAGAGGTCGATATCTTCGGTGTCCACCTTCCTGTACTTTACGAGTGATTGTCCCTTCTTTGTCTCGAATAAAAAAAGTTTAAGATGCTCGGTTCGGATAAGGTTATATCCGCATATAGTTACTCGTTCCTTTGCTGTAAGAGCGAAGGTGATATCTTCGGAATTGAATAAATGGATGGTTTCTGCTTTTTCTTCTGCATTGTCTCGTGTTGTGTACGCTATGCCTTCAAATAATATATTGTATACGTCGAAGATGCAGTTTGATTTAAGCAAAACTTCCCAATAGGTACTGCTGCCATCGTTGTCTATGCACTTGCTTACGCTGAAATTGCACCTTGTGTCTGATGGCAAAACTATCGTGTCTTCTTGCAAGTTTATCCGTGCGTAATACTCCTGTAGCTTAATTTGGATTGTTCCTATGACCGTGACGTCGCTCTAAGATCCATACTGATCTGCGTACGATGAGCCTTTACATGTTTCTTCTGAGATTAAAGAGCCAGCGAAGGTCGTTGCTGTGCTCGTAGTCTTATTCGTCATGACGCTACTCATAACGAGTAGGCCTCGTTTGTACAGTCCGGTGTGATACAAGGTGTTACAGTCATCGCAACTGATTTCTTCTATGAAGGTTGCATGCGAGTGGATACCACAGTAGTGTATGTTTCTTTGCACCACTGTTTTACATTGAGTAACGTGCGTCCTTGTGTAGTTGTTAATTTGCAAGAGTTGTATGTAGCGTCTTTCTGTTTGCACCTGCTCTGTAAGTATTTCGCAGGGGTCCACTTCCAAAAGTTACACAGTGGTCACGTTGACTGATTGGACGCCATAATCGTAGCCCAATAGCGCTGATGCCGTGGTGCTGATTGTTAGTGGTATAACGTAAAGGAGCATCTTTATTTCTGAAAGTAGAGTTGTATTAGTTAGAGATGATAATAAGAAAAGAGTTGCGGGTAAGAAAAGAAAGCTGGGATAGAGACGGAACGATGTTGCTGGTTAAGAGTAGATATGTATGCAAGCATGTGCATGTACACAGTCGGTTCTATTCGGTTTCTGACTCTTCACTTGAGTCATCTAAATCTTCGGCTGGGCCCTTTTTATTTTAAGGGATTATATTCGATGTTCTTCGTCTATTCGTGTGGACAATTTGGTGTTGATTACCCACGAGTATTTTAACATTTTAATTATTTAGTACTTCCAGAATTTCGTGGGGGCCTGAAAAATAATCACCAAATTTGCCCTTTTTGGCTCCCTTTAAGAGGAATACAAATTCGCCATTTTTAAATGTTTTTTCATTTAATTTCTTATCATGATATCTCTTAGATTAAATTTTAGAATTTACTAAATTTCCGTATGCTGATTATCTTATGTTATTTAACTTAGTTACTAAATTAATAATATAATCCTGGTACGTTGAAAGTCGGTCCTCTTCTCTCAATGGGGTGGAGGATGGTAATCTTGCTAATTTTCTAAATACTAATTCGTAGGGGGTGTGGTTAATGCTTCCTTGTATACAAGTGTTGTAATTCAAGGTAGCTAACTCTACCCACTCGTCCCATTCGGCGTCACTGTCGGCATATTGTTTGAGGTATTCGCCGAGTGCGTGATGTGACCTTTTCAATGACCCATTTAATTAGGGGTGCAAAGATGTGGTCTCAACTCTTTTAATTTTGTAGCGTCTTGCGACGTTTTTTATCAGGTTACTTAAGAAATTTCTACCTTGATCCAACAAAATAACCTTGGGTGCTCCAAAGACACAAGTAAAGCGTTTTGTTAGAGCGTCGGCGATCGTTGCTGATGTTGCGTCCTTTAGGGGAACTGCCATGCAAAAGTTTGAGAGTTGGTCCTGTATCGTAAGAATGTACTCGTTTCCGTCCTTCGTTCTGGGTAGGCGACCTACTATATCTAAAGCTACCTTGTCAAAAACGCTTGTTATTAGCATCGTTGCTTGGTTTTCAGTCTTATCAACTTTTTTAGTTGACACTCCAGGCACTGCTGGATTCGTCTCTGTATGTCGTCCTGAAGCCCTTCCTAATAGTACTAATAGTATTCGTGGCGAATGTGACCGAAGGTTTTAGATGCACTTCGGTGGCCTCCTACGGGCGAAGTGTGGGCTTCGTAAAATATTATGTTTCTGTTCTCCCTATTTACGTACTCTAAGGTGTTTTTGCATGCAATCAACTTGATGCTGTCGCTGACAAGGGTAGTTTTTATCACATTGAGGGCTTCTGTCCAATCTAGATTACATATGGTTTTACTCTCAGCTAAACTAATGGTTGTAAGTTTTTTGTTCTCTAGTATATCTCTTTATGCTGTTAACAGGGTATATAGTCTCTCCTTAATTTTTAACTGTGATACGCCTTTTTTGTCTGCTATACAAAGGGCGAGCAGAAATTTTTTGTTTGGTAATTTTTTCACGATAACGTCTCCAATTTCGGTTTCCTGGTGGGTTGCTATCTTGTTGGCTTAGAGGAGCCTTTTTGCTCCTTCGTCACATGGATTCCCTGCAGTGTCTATAAAATAAGCTATATTGTCTAGTCTATATTCTATTAGCACCTTGATTTCTGCAAGATTACAGTCCGTTGCTGGTACTTTCTCTTCATCGTCGCTGTAAAGTAATATTCTGTCCTGTATTTCCATTTGGGTGGATGTCACCTTCGAGTCCTTGATCCGCGGATACTGGTTCGTTGGAGTCCGGCGGTTTTTTGGGACGGCCGCGTTTCTTCTTGACCTTACCTTTTTCCAAGTCTTCTTGGCCCGCATCTTCGTGGGCTTGTATCGCAGTTCTTTTAGGTGAGCATTTCCTCGGGCGACCACGGTTTTTTGGCGGTTGCTCTTGGGCCAGGCTGAGTTTTTGGATTGTTGAATTGTCTGTCTCTTTAGTTTTTCGGCTACTGTCTCTTTGCTCGGTTTTCTGAGCCTTCTAAAGCCTTTTTAAAACGTTCACCTGTTCTGGCGATACGGAGTTGGCTCTGCTTCTGCTACTAAGTCAATCTTCCTGCGCTTGAGCGATTGCACCTTACACTGTTCGTCTGAATCTAAGCTTGAATCTAATATTTCCTTTTCGGTGATTTGCTCTTGGTTTTCTAGGATTATCTTTGCTTTGTGCTTTCTGCCTCCTCTTTTCTTTGGGCCCACTAGAACCGAGACTTTATTTTAATGTTTTGAATTCAAACTGTGATGACCGGTGCTGTTACCGTTTAAAGGGATCCTTTCAATGAATGTGAGCTGGGTCGCACGGGCTTGGACCAGCTAGACAGAAAGTGCTCAAACCAGCTAGATCGCATGAACTCAACCAGCTAGAACGCATAAACTTACACCAGCTAGGCAGTGCAGGTAAAAAACTTAGCTGTTCAGCACGATGAAGTTTAGCTTTCAGCACGGTAGGAGACCAGCTTCTGTGCGCGGTATGGTTCCAGCTGTCAGCGCGGTAAAAGCCCAGCTCTTCAGCCTGGAAAAAAAAATTATTATAAAATAGGAAAAAAAAATTCGCTTTTTAAAAAACCTTTTGACTTATTTATCTCGGATTTTTTTATTTATTATTTATTTATTGCACGTTTTTATATTTAATTTGCGAATTGATTTTACGTCACACCGAATTTATCCTTCTCCGGAGCCTCCAAATTTCATGTAACGTCGAAGTGACGAAACTATAATTAAACGCGTTTTTAGGCCTAAGCTTTCGCTTAATAGCCTGGGCAACGATTCAGTGGTAAGGAAAAATTTATGTGCTTGGCAGCAGCCACTCAAACTAAGGAGCAATATAATCCTTAGTGCGGGTGCTTGCTATACATGCACGGCCGGATTATTGCTTTCTGTATGGAGATGCGCTCCATGCAGAGCCACAGTAATAACGGTGATCGTACATGTATTAGATTAACGACCTTGTGCAACTGAACACAAGTCGTTAGTCTGCCTTATGAAAAACAATTGCGGCGTAACACCAGTTGAACAACCGTACCCGATGATGCTGTCCCGCTACCCGCGCCTATTACGAGGATAGGTAAGAATTGATAACTGGAATGATATGGTTTTGATTCACTTTTATTTGGATTTCTCGGGGTACACGCGTCAGCAATAAAAGGGCACGTAATTCTGATCAGAATCGGTTCCGGTATAATTTAGGCACACGTAAGACTCTAGATAGGGATCGTCCCGGCAGAGTCTGGACCTTTAACCGACAATGCGGCAAGTCTGCTTGAGCTCAAAAAGCGCCTGCTTATATACAAGCTGGGCTAATTACTTGCTGACAAAGATGCAAGAGAGCTGGGCAGGAAAGACTCTAGAAGGTTCTAATGACTTATTGTCAAATAGAGAACCTCCTATGGTCTTTCATTCTTATCTTGGCCACTCGCAGTGGCCACACGTACGCTTATAATTAGTTGTCCGGCTCTCTTGCTGTAGAAAGAGGGAAGTGATTTCTAAGTCATTTTTAACACGTTCCGTCTTTCCTTGCAGTGTTTAAAAATGTACAAAATTTGTCTTATAAATAAATTCGCATGATTGATCAGTTTGCGTTACTTCGCTTTATAGGTTGTGTAATTTAGTAATAAAATGAATTAGTCACTAAAATGAATGATGAATATCGGTCAACCCTACAGAGAGTTGCCGCGGGCTGTGTATGCGTTGCGGTACGCATTTTTCGCAATTACATGATGATTTGCATGGACTACTTTAGTAAGGGTTAATGCATACGAAGGGCATGTTGCATGCCATAATTCCCTGGCCATACTTATAACAATTATTATAATTTACAAGACGGATTGCCTTTATCGTTGTAGATTAGCTTAAACATTAAGCCTTTATTATTGTATAAGTCGAACTATTATATTGACTGAACGCTTTTGTTATTGATCCCAGTTCATACGCGAGATGCATTTATATGCATCTGTTTATGAATATAACAGATACAACTTGCAAATAATATTTCGGGATAAGTTTGTTTGTCACATTGAACGTTGATATCGCCCGAGGCGCATGACTTACCGGAGTGTCAACGATTTTCGTTCTCTCGGTTTACTTATGGTTTATCAATTATTCAGCGCTTGGCACTGCTGCAGGTGCTGAATTGTCGGTTTGTCATATGAGAGCAATTAGCGGGAGCATACGCTGTATTATCTATACGTTGCTGGGGTTTTGGATAAGGAAAAGCTTGTTTTAAAGAAAAACATTACTGGGGATTTCTCGACGTTACAATGTATTCTATTGCAAAATTTTTACAAATTTTATTAAATAAAATTTATAAAAAAGAGCAACAAAAAACAAGAGAAAAAATTAAAGAATAACAGAATAAAACTGTAAGTAAGTTTTAAAACTAAGGAAAGATGTAGGACTATATGCTTGCATTTATTGTAAAGTCATTTGTTTAAACAATAAAATTTTTTGAAAGATAACGTTCCAATATAGTATGTTATTTCGAATGGTATCAAGATAGAAAGCTATTTTTGAGCTGGAATTGAAGCCTAATTTAAATCTTTTTTTCTGCAATTTTGATCTATTTCGATTAGTGCGTTTTGTTCAAAGTTATAATCTATTCACGATTGAGAAATCGCTGGATCACGAGGTACGTTAAGTTAGAATAGTGTTTTTCAGAAAGTTCTTCAATTTTTTAAGCATAAAAAAAGGCATTTTACAGGAAAAAGTATAGGAACATTTTACGCTTGAAATGAGCCCATAAATACAATAGCAATTATATTACCACAAAAATGTTTCCTTTTTTGTTTGTTATTAATAATTTGTTAATAATAGAAAAAAGTATTTTTATATATGATTAACGCGAATAGTTTTTTACTATTGGGAGTGCGTAGAAACAAATAGAATAAAAAATCTTTTTTTTTTGTTAATTAAAAATTTAAAAGTTTGGTGGAATTGCTCACATATTTCCTTAATATTTTATTAAATTGGTGTTATGTTGTCTATTGTAAATAAGTTTATACAAAATAACTGCCAAATTTAGCTAGACATAAAACTGTAATGGGACCATTGCAATATATTCAAATTGTATCTTTCTGATTTGTATAATTGGCTCTGTTTGAAATTTATCATTTAAAATTTGTGATTTGATGGCCTAAAGATCTGTTCATTGCTAATATTTACTGCAAAAACTTATTTTTGTACAAACGATTGCATCTTACTCATCACACGTTTAATATTTTTGATTAATTTGCTTTGGTAACTCTACAGAAAATCATTTGAGACGTGGAAAAGGATTTAAACCATCTAAATATATCACAAAATCTGAACAATGTCTGCTATTATGGAATTTATTTACTGCCGATCGTAAAGCCGAACTTAGATCTGTAAAATTTAACAGTAAAAACAAAACAGTCATTATTAATACAGCCAAGTTAAGTTTTAGTATGAATATATGCTATCTTCGCTCAATAGCTCTTTTGACTTCTTCTGAGTAAACATTATAAATGAGGGAGTCAACTTTAAAACTACCAAAGCAAAATACTTGAGGTTTGTCAAATTTAACTATTGATTTAACAAATTTAAAACTATTTATTGTATTATGAGATAATCTGGGTGAATTAATTCTCAAAAGTAAGCTAGCCATTTTGATCAATTATATGTGGGTGATCTAATAGAAAAAATTATAAATCTTATTAGGTGGGCACATTTGAGGACTTTTATTAGTCATAAAATTCGGAAATATGAGATTAATTTTTTGTTGGTGAAAAAATTTTGTTTTATTCACCAAATAAATTAGTTTTGTTTAGTCCGCTAGTAAGTTTATTTTCTTTTTTCTCAAAAGTATTTATGTGATTCTTAGTCAGGATTTTTCAAAGCTTTTCGTCGTTGAGACTATGCTCTACATGATCAATATAATCTGTTTTGTTAACAATCACATAGGATACACCTTTGTCTGCCCTTGTTATCACTCACTCTTTCTGATTCTGAACAAACTAAAAACATTATTTTAGGTTTTTAGATATTATCAGGTCATCAGTATAAAACTTAGGAGTGTTGATTGTATTTTTGTAGAGATAGAAAATATCCGTTATGAGTTCGTTACTTTTTTTAATATAATCGTCAATCTGTTTATTTGAATTGTTGAAACATTTTAAGAAAACATTATCATTGTGAGCAGCCTTTTATCAGAAATGAAATGTACGACTGCAGAAAAATATTAGTAACACAGTGAGGCATATTATTATCAGCCAAGCTATGATCCTAATTTTTTTTATACCCTCAATTTCCAAAACATTTATGGAATTTGTACGATTGGCATTAATACAATTGATTATTCTACTTTTGTAATATGAAAAATTTAACTTATTAAAAAAACAATTACTTAATTTTTGTCGGCTTGGTTTCTTCATGAATAGTAAAATTTTTATATTTATTGTAAAAAAAACTTTTAAAAACATCAAAAGAAGTAATTCCTAAATCAAAGATAAATATTTGACCAGATTTTCCATTTTCTCCAATAAACATTGTTCATGAATATTAAGAATATTAATATGTGATTTTTAACTTATTTAGATACAAATTAAAAAAAATGTACCTAGTTTGTCATGAATCACAAAGAATTAATGATAACAAGGGCAGACAAAGGTGGCACCTTTGTGATTGTTTACAAAACAGGCTATGTTAATAAAGAAGAGCACACTCTTAATAACAAAAAGCTTTGAGAAATTTTGACTAAGAATCACATAAACTTTTTTGAGAAGAAAGTAGATAAACTTACTGACAGACTTAACAAAGATAATTTATTCTAGCTAGCTAAATTTTTGAGAATTAATTTATCTAGTCTAACTTATAATATTATAAATAATTTCACATTCGTCGAATCAATAGTTGAATTTAATATACCTTAAAGATTTTGCCTTGTTAGTTTTGATATTGTCTCCCTCTTTGACAATGTTCCCTTAAAAACAGCCAAGAGAGCTATTAAACGAAGGCGGCATATTTTTATACTTAAACGTAACTTACCCTTACCAGAACTTTTTGAAATAGTGGAACTTATTTGAATAATAACTGTTTCATTTTCCATGGTAAATTTTACAGACAGAATTTGGCTTGGTAATGGGCAGTCAGGTGCGCCCCATATTCGCAGAAATTGTCACTTTTGGATCATTTTGTTGTTGCTTCTGCACGCCTATAAAACTCGCGGCGTAACACTGCAAGTGCTGGCCACCCCACAAAACTTTTATCCCGAGTAAAAGTACATACAACATACCTTCTCCATCGATCTGGAGTTTAATCGGTGTATGCAATATTGCAAGATACTAAAAAAGCATTTTGGTCTCAAGATGTCATTAATTTCATGTAGTCACGAAAAAGTACCATGCGCAAAAATAATTTGAGACCCAAGCAAAAATAATCTTAGTGAATAACTAACAAGTGAGTGATAATAACTAACAATGAGAATATGAAAAGTTCAGGTTTGAGAGTAAAAATGAAATTTAATTACTGTTAGTATTTCTTAACCTTAGTTTATTTTTTTTTTTTTTTCATCGTAAACGGCATCCCAGAAAAAACCAAAATAAAAAAAAAACTGACCATGAAAAGCCTC
>JAPYYV010004438.1:0-16684 GCA_030522625.1 Copidosoma aretas
AGATATAAGTAGTATTTCTGTTATTGACAAGTGTACCTCTGAACACGCAACATGTAAGTTTCCGTCTCTTCGTACTATTGTTTTTGATTCTATTTTGCCAAAGTGTATTCATGTAATTTTCTATTCTTTATTAATAAAGTTTTGCCTCAAGAAGTGATTTAATTGATGACGAAACGTTGCAACATACTACAATTTTTTTTTTTTGGTTGATTTACTTATTTCAAACTTGGCTCTCCACTGATCAACTGTGAATACAGTACGCCTCATCTCAACAACATTCTGAGAGCAACAACGAGAATTCGTTCACCTCATACAAAAAAAAGAAATGTAGAAGTATATAAAAATCTATACATAAAAAAAATAAAATGAACAATTTACATTTAAAAATGTTTAAAATGAGGTTCAAAATGATATCTTATTATACACTAATATCCATGATTGATTTAAATGATCAACTGTTTCCGTAATAATAGTCATTGCGTAAATATTGTATACATATTCATATGTATCAATATTAACCCTAAATACCTATTGGACACATTATCAGTATTACATTATTAATAATTATTTGATAAATCAGTAAACTCATTTTATATATTAACTATGTTCGTTCGAATTATTACCGAATTTTTATAAACTTTGGTTATCTATGCGTGTACGCATACATGTGTATTGATGAAAACTTTTGTATTTATTATTTAGACATAATAATTAAAACATTGAATTATGGGGGTTGGCGCGCGGAGCGTGCAGTTGGCGAAGCCCCACTAGTATACATATATATTTTACCATAATATATAGTAATTTTGGTGGGTCTGACGATAAGACATCTTCACAACCTCCCACACTCCCCTCTTTGCCCACCTACAATTTAAGGTAAAATACGTCTGATTTTTCCACGAATCAGACATCGACAAATAATACTTTTTTCTCCCTCAACCTCCCCACCCTCGCGTCGTCCCTCACGACTTTTTGGTCCCTCCAACCCCCTTCTCCTTTACCGACCTTCCACTAAATAAGGTGAAATTCGTTATATTTCACCTTATTTTGATGGGATTAAAATTTGTATCCCCCCCCCCCCCCAACATTATCGAAAAAAACCCCCTACAACCCCCCTACCAACCACCCTCCGGATAATTGAATAAAATTTCTTATATTTCTCTGTTATTAAACATATACGCCCCACAGCCCCGCCACCGACCCCTTACACTTACTATTTTAGTCACGTCCAATTTCACATATACCCTTCCACAGCCCCTCCACTGACCCCATACACTAACTATTGTATATTGTGATTTTGGTGGGTCTGGCAATAAGACCTCTCCACAAACCTCCGCCCTCCCCCTCCTTCCCCTTTCTTCCACTCTTCCAATGAAAGTTAAAATCCGTTTGATTTTTTCGTGAATTTGACAATAACTTAAGTTTTAGTTTTTTATATTTCTGTTCATTCCAAAGTATTTATAAGACCACAGTCTTATCTTTTCGTCCATCTACAGGACCACATCATCTTATGTTCAATTCGTTGGAACCATTTTTAAACAATTTCAATCTCCTTTCATCTGTCTTATTATAATAAGATAAAACTTTTTTTTATGTTAATTACCCTGTTACAAATTTTTTTATTATCCCACATGTATAAAATGTTTAGAAAATTTCCACACCACCTATGAGGTATTGCTATGGTGCGTTAGTTTTTTTTTTTAGATTTCCAATAAGTTTATAAATTACATTAATTATTAAGTATAATTTTACGACATGATTAAATTGTACCTATGTAATATACAATTAATAAACAATTTGAATATCTAAATCGCAGCTTTCGCCGTTAGCCCTACTTTAAACGAGAAGACAGAAATCTCCAAACCCTCTTTACTGAAATATATTCAAATTATTCAGTAAAGTTTACTTTTTTGTCTTCGATTTTTCCAAGCAGTACGTGTACTGGAACAAAAAACTGTTACATAAACAATCATGGAAGTTAGCTTACATTTCAATGATAATGATTATAAAAAACTTGAATTTAAAATTATAAAAACATAAAGTTTATTCGTAGAGACATATAATTTTCGTTCCATTACACGTAAAAATGATTGAATAAATTGTATGATAATTATATAAATACTAGTTTTGTTATGTCATAAAACAAGATTTTAATAATTTTCTTTTCAATTCTTACATTTACCTTTTTTTCATGCTAACAGTATAAAATATTTTCTGAGTATTTTCAAATAACATTGAATTAAATGGAGAAAATTTCATCCCAACACTATATTTTCTATTTCTGATCTATTTTCACGATCAATTTGAATATATAATCTATCTTTACTTTTGCATCTAGATAAAGCAACATACAATTGACCATGCGACAACAAATATTTTTTCAAATATAAACCAACTTTTTCAAAACTTTGACCTTGAGATTTATTAATCGTCATTGAAAATACTAATTCTAAAAGAAACTGCTTTCGATACAAAATGAAGGGTAATAAACATGTATTTCCGGTATTTAAAGTTATTTTTAGAATAAATGTTTTTTCTCCTATTTTTACACCAGTTATAATTTTAGCTTCCATGCTATGTTGCAATAACTTTTTAATTTGTAATCTTGTCCCATTGCATAGACCGTCAGCAATACTTAAATTTCTGATCAGCATGACGATTGCTTAAATTTTTTAATTTAGCTCATGAGGAGGTAAACCTTTACAGATATTATTTAAAACTTCGACTGAAAATTAATGCAAATGTCGTCGTCAGATTTATTAACCCCTTTATAAGTTGCATGATCTATGCTATAATAAGTTTTCATTTTTCCTGGTAAATAATTTATAATTTTGTTCTTTAAAAATTGAGTATGCTTATTATTTTAAGTAAGAATAACATGACGTATCGAACAATTCTTATTTTTAAAGAAAATTGTCGAACAATCATCATCAGTTTTCAATGTGTCATGAATGTCAAATGTTTTTATCTTCCCTTCTCTGATTTACAACAATAATTTAGAGAATTCTAGGTCATTACAACGAATATTAATATTTATTTTCATGATATAAAAGTATGACCAAAGAAAAGATGATTTGATACTTTTGGATACGATCATACTTCTATTACTGTTTTTTAAAACCGGTAGAATTTGACGGAAATCTACACTTAAAATCGTTAGTTTTTCTGTAAAATATATGTTTGTATTACATAAATCACGCAAAGTTTGGTCGACAATTTCGAATGCTTTTTTTGGGATCATTGAAGCCTCATCTAAAATTATTAAATCGACTTCTCTCCATTTTTTACTGTCTGATTCCCATTCGAAAAATGAACTTTGAACATTATTTAAATCCAAAGGTAAACGTAAAGTTCTGTGACTGGACATTCCTTTAGGAAGTAATAATAATGCGATACCAGTCCATGCTATTGATAAAATTTATTACCAAGAGAAATAAAGTAATAAATTAAAGTTTTGTACATGAATATTTTTCTTGAAATACCAGGACCATTAAGAAAGAAAATTCTATTTTTACTTTCACGTATCGTTTTAAAAATTTTTATTTGATCTGCATTTCATCTACTATACATATTATTAAACAATTCTGCGCCAAATTCGATTTCCTTAGTATTATCACTTTCCTCTGATTGAATATATATAGGAATCGGTAAACTAAACGATTTACAAGATTTATCTTTTAAACTCAAAAATTTGATTAATGTGTAAAAGAGCACGATTATGTTTATTATGAATAAAATCTTTACTAAAATGATTTTTACATTTTTCCCAAATTTTATCACCTTGTACATTTTCTGAAATTAAAAAACAAGCGAAAAATTGCCGTAATTGATAAGGTAACATAACCGTACTAGCTTCTTGAAATATATCATCAATTTGTAAATTATAATTGATTCATCCCATAGCAATTGCTACATCATTGAAATTTTTGTATAGAACTCCATTGTATGTTCTTAATTTATCAAACGATTTTGCTCCTTTAAATTTATTTAATATTAATTAAGAAAAAAATTTCATTATCCTTAGGAAATACAATGCTTAATCTACCGATTTAAGTACTTTTTCTACATTTTTTCTTTTCACCTAAAATTTTAGTTGATTATTGAAAATATAGTATTCGGCAATATTAATATATTTTACGGACTTTGCAAAATCATCAATTCTGTTTGATTCAAACCAAGACGTAAGCGGTGTTTGCCAATTTTAAATTTTATTTTTAATTTTATTCTCTTCAAAACCCAATTTTTGTTTGATTTCAAGATGTATTGGTATATTTACTACTTTATAACTTTGTCCACAAATCGAAAATTTCTGCAATCTCCATGCTGCCTTCATTCCGCTTAAGTATCTAGCATCTACATAATTAATAATTTCATCCCAAAATCCCCTCTTCATTGTCATTAATTTTTTTTATTCCAATATATGCTTTATCACTCCTCTTATGTATGTAAACATAAATGTTTTTTATACTTTGTATTGAAGCAAAACATTCAACATTTATGTGACATTTGTATTCTATAAAAAAAATTCATTATTGTTCAAATAACTACTACTTTTTCGCTTCGCCATTTTGAATTAAAAAATTTTCGATTAAACCACTTGATTATAGATATAAAAAAAAAACTAAAAGTAAATTACCGAAAATAGTATTTAATACTCGAAATGTTGATAGTTAGAAAAAAAGTGGGTTTTTAGTTAATATAAGGATACTTAATATGTTATTATCTATACAACTAACTTTATTGTTGCTATTCATATTCATATAATTATTCGTATTTATATCTTAACCGATAGTTTATGAGTGTGTCCATCATTTTGAACTAATTCCAAATATACTTTTACTTAGTTATTGTGAATAATAATTCATAGTAATGGCAGAAACGTAAGTACACGATAATACTTATTTTTGTTTACCTAATAAGATCTATTTTCTATCACAATTTATTAGCGACTCATCATGGGATTTTTTTGTAAAAATCTTTGGTTCTCTTTAAATGTACAGTTATATTATGATCAGTTATTATATTGATTAGATAGTATAATCTGTAAAATATATCTATCATCTCATTATTTTTGTGTATTCATCATCTAAGTATGTGCTTTCAAGAGAAATTCGTTGGTTTGGTAATCAAATTTGGAATTGATTATGTTGGTTTTCAATGAGGAAGTATCAAAAATTGTGTTAATAGTGTTAGTGTGTTACTATAGATTCTGGCAATATGTAAAGTTATACTTTATAACTCTGAAATGCAAGACGAGCTACATGCTGCCCTCTGTTGGCCAATTTTTTGACACTCCCTTATTTTGAATATTGAGCTAATCTCAGAGAGCTACAGAGAGGAGAGACTCCAGTATATGAGAGTTCAGGTAGAGGAAAAAGTATACAGGTACAATTCAAATGGAGAACCATGATTGTCTGGAGTCTCTCCTCTCTGGCGCCCTCTGAGATTAGTTTGCTCACTAACCATCATCAATCAAGTTATTAGTTCGAAATAAATTTTTGTTTATAAAATTTTATACATTAATATTAATATATTCAATTGTTATTAAGTATTGTTATAAAAATTGAAAGGAAAAACAAGAAGTCATTTACCAATATTCAAGAGATCTTGTAATTATTAAAGAATATAAAAAAAACTAAATTTCAATGTATCAATAAAATTTATTATTTTATTAGACGTCGCCTATTATATTTTTTTACCAAGCAATCATCTTAATTACAGTTCTTGATTTAAAATTTATTTATACTGTAAGACGCATTAAAAAATATCTTTCGGTTCAGTTCAGATGCATTTAAATCAATCATAAGTGCCGCTCATTTTTAATATGCTTCGTAGATCACTCTCGTTAATTTTCTCTCAAACACACATTGTGTTTCAGTATATTGAAATTATGATCGTTGATAGAAGTATCACTGGTGAAAATTAGGCAGAACGTCTGGGTACGACAATAGGGGGTTGGCGCGCTGAGTGCACAGGGGGGAAACTTTTATGTTTTAAATTGATTAGATGTTTATAGTGGGGACAGTCTATCCTGCAGCTCAATCGTGCGGGAAAAACAGCACTCTTACACGACAGCTTTTTGGGATCCTGCACGTAATATTCAGCAAAATGGAATTCCACCAATATTAACTATGCATAAATACGGTAATTTTTTACAGTCAGGGGTTAGTGGAACAGGAGTTAGTGAGTTGGCGAGCGAAGCACGCAGGGGGGCGAAGCCCTACTAGTATATATAGGCATATAAATGTGGGGCTACTGTCGAGAGTTCTCCTTGAAAATAGAAAAAATTTAAAAAATGGAGAAAATAAAGAATAATAACCGTTATATACGATTGGGCCGTGGGGCGATATGATAAGGATAACTAAAAAAATGTGGGGTGCTAGTATATATATATATATATATATATATATATATATGTAGGTATATATCATGTAAGGTGGCTGTGGGGATTCTTCATGATTGTAAACAAATTAAGTCTCGGATACTTTTTTACGGGCCTAATTTTTTGAGGGTTTATTTTTATTTGTCCGTTGCCGACTGTGGCCTGATATTTTCGCTTCTTTTTAATGACCTGACATTTTTTTGGTTCTATTGTTAGGTTGATATCTTTCCAACGTTTAACTAATCTTTTAAATCGTCTTTTGTGTTCTTCCAATGTTACTGCAAACAGCATTATGCCGTGCATGTATACTTCTATTTCATGTCCTTGTAGGCCTGCTAGTGCTAGTATTATGATAAGAACAAATGTATTTAATGAGTCAGTGCAGCCCATTGGCATACGTTTGTATTGGTGGTGGCCATCTGGTCTGGAAAATGCTGTCTTATCAGTGTCTTTATTATAAATTTCTATTTGAAATAATCCCATTTTTAGGTCCACTACAGTTATATAGCGGGCAGATGCAAGATGGTTTAGAATATCGCTTTAGAATGGTAGTGGATGACACGAACCAATTTTAATGTCGCTGAGTAGTCTGAAGTTTGTTACCACTTTCCATCTCTCTCCCCGTTTGGGCCCGCCTGCTTGGGTACTATCCATGTGTTGAAACTATACGGCGACGTTGAGGATTCGATAATACCTTGTCCTGCTAATTTATTCAACTCCTTATTCATCTGTTCCTTTAGAGCGATCAGATACCTGATTCTCTATGCTACAGTTTGTTTGTTTGTAGTTGTGGGTATATTATGTTTTAAGATGTTAGTTGCTCTTAGAGGCTCTCCGTCGAGGCCGAACTGCCAAGTGTGAAATTCTATTAGTTTGCGCACGTGTTGTACTTCCTCTTCGTTGCAGCCTGACGTGTTTGTTGATATTAATATTTTCCCAATTGTTTCTTTCTTATTGGTAACAACAAATTCATTTTTATTTTTAATTACTTTTCTATTTTTACTTTATCTTTTATTAGTATGACGTGCACTAAATATTCTTATCGTTGCTTTCTGTAGGCCTTTTTCGTTGTCTCCATTGACGCTATATTATGGCTCTATCCCGCAAATTGTCTCACATGCCAACAAGTCTACTTGAGGTACGACTATTTATATAGGTCCATCCATAATATTTATGCATTTGGCGTACACTTTACCGTTATCATTGTGTGCAATAAAGTTGCCGAATAGAATGCCTTCCTCGGGTTCTTGCCGAGGCACCCATCCTGTGTATACATATACATGTTTTTTTTACACGCACAAAAATTATGTCTCGTCTTTGGGAGAATTTCAAAGGTTTCTGATTCCTTCAAAGGTATCTAGGTGCCGTTTAGTATTATATTTTTTTTTGGCGCATGTGTGGCGATCATATTTTTTCAATAGGTCCTATCCAATCAGCCCTTCCATTTGTAACGAGGAGTCGTCGGGGAGTACGTGTATAGTGCATTTCATGCAATTTAGGAGTACCTCTACTGTTCGTGACATGCACCATGGTCCTTGTGTCATGCCAGTTATGAGCACTCGCTTGTTAACATTAATATATGAGTCCTTTTTGACGCTACTCGTTTTTTTAATAGATATTCGGGCACCCGTATCTGCGTAAAATGTCGCACTTCCGATTATTAATTGTGGGCGTTCTAGGCATACTGATGGTAGTGTGTGTCCTGTACTTAATATATTTATTTGTACTTCCTCAAGTGGTTTTCAACGCTCTTGTCGGTTGTGTCATTTTTTAACCCGGGGCTTTGGGTTAATAGTAAAATTTCGGCCAAATTATAGTTATCATCATTTTGTGCACCCACAGTTGGCTGTATTTTATTGAGTTGCGCCAGCAGTTTATTTTGTATACAGCCCGTATTATGCACTAGCCGTATCATTTTATGTTGGGCTTTTTCGACCGCATCTACTTTATTCGTGAGGTGTGGCTCACTGTATAGTTTTTCGGGTGAGTCCCGTTTGCTGCACTTCGGCTCTGCTTTTTGCGGGCGCACTGTTAATACATTTGCTTACTGCCAAGTAACACTCGACGCCTGGGGACTGCGCCGAGTGCCTTGGGAGTTTAAAATCTCCGTGTGTACTTAATGCGTTTTATCGTTAGGTGAGTCAGGTATGTTATGCGGTTGCCCTCCGTTTTTATAACTAAGGTTCCTACCACCGTAATTGACATTAGCATTATTGTAGTTATACTTGTTATTGTTGTATCGAATATTTTGCTGTTCGTAGCTTAGCCCATTTTGCTTGTTCATATTGTAACTGTAGTGGGTGCTATAATTCTTTTTTTAGTAGCCGTCGTTTGGATTGTTCCAGTTTTGCGGGTATGTAGCATAGCTTCTATTGTTATTATTTCGCGCATTGTTAAAACTACCTTCTCTCTGGTAATTCTGATTGTACCGGTAGTGTTCTCGCATTTCGGTACGATTTATTTAACCTTTTTCTGCGTCTCTTACTAACGTGCAATATTCGTTTGTGTTGTGATTTTAGTGCTTACTATCCGAAAAATTTTTGTCTTGCTCTTTCTTTTCATCTCAAGTCGGTTAAGCATTTTCAGTACCTTAAGAATTTTTATTTTATGTATCAACAAGTGGTGGCGTTGGAAGATTATCGTATTCGTCTCCGTATATGTTTGACTCGTAGTTATTGTTTGCACCCCATTCCAGCGAGTCCGTTATTCTTATCTGCTTATAATTACCTTGTAATATTTTTTCGTCTTGTGGTCTTACTTGAGTTACGCCTGAGGCATTTCGTTCCCCTGAATTAGTGCAGCGCAGGGCAATATATTTTTCTATGTGTAGCGCCACTACTACTACTTCGTTTAATGTTCTAGGACTAAGGCATGTTACATTGTAGTTATATCGGGCCCGTAGTCCATAGCAAAATTGTTTCATCGCTCCTTTTTCGGTGCTATCTTTGAGTACAAACTTTTGTGTAATAGAATGAGTCGGGTTTGAGTCATTAAGCGTTGTTCTCCTATTATGTAGCTTATAAACGCGATGTTGTTCTTTAGTTCTCTAAAAAATTCCTCAATCAACGCAAATTGTGCTAGACGTGGTATAAACTCGGCTACATTGCCTTTTAGCCTGTTAGCTAATGTTCCAATTAAAAATATGTCGGAAAGTGGCCCTACTGTCCAGGCTACAGTTCACGTCATTTGTTCGAAAAAAAAAGAAGTTTGACTGGGTCTCCGTCGAATATTAGCACATTGCTGGCTAAGTGGTCTAATTTAGATAAATCGATCTGTTGAGAGCGCGTCTGTGTTTGATTTATTATATCACGTGTAGGTAGAGTAAATTAAATTATGTATCCGCATGGTCATTATTTGTCCGATTTGAATTTATTGTATCTACGAATTGATGTTGTGTTATTAAATTATTTGAGTTATAGTCGTTCTTACATTGACTGGTATTATTATTCGGTCTAGCGTCTCCTTGTGTCTAATTTCGGGCGTAAGCGTCCCATTGATCTCGTGCGTCTGCAAGCACTGTGTTTGCTTCCATGCCATCGATCGTTTGGTCGTATCCCAACTGGACGGCCTTATTAGATCTTTTAGGGAGTGTTCCGCTTGTTACGGGGTGTGTCGTAAAATGCACGCTTTGCTGTGGGGTGTCCTCGCTGGTTTCACCGCGCATTATTTTTTCTCTTGCTATGTTGGGGGTTAAGTTTTTCATCATTTTCATTACAAACTTTTTATATTTTTTGTCAGTTTTTTGCCATTCCTCCCATGATTTTAGGTCGTGTTCTAATATTATTCTAATTATTTCGTCCTCTGTATTCTTTGTCGAAACTCGTATATTAGTACCGTCGACGTGCTGTGGAAGGTCTGTTCCCCACGCCTCGTTTATTTTGGTTTCGTGTATTATTTCGTCATCTAATCTTAGCATGCATATATTTCGTTAATATTTATTATTAGTTTTGTGTAATTATGTAATTTATCTAAAAATAAAAAATAAATAATTATGTGCCTTTTCCCTTAACTCACCCAGGGGTCGTGAACTATTTATTTGTATGTACATAAAAGATTCCTGTATTTTATTGTACCTACCAGATAGCAGCTATCCAAATTACTAGTAGGGCTGCACCAGAATACATTTATTTTTTTCATCTAGATCTGGATGTCAATCTCTTTAAGCTTCCCCTTTTATCACTCGTGATAGGTGTTGGACACCGATCTGTGGTGTGCTGTTTGTCTTTCCGTTGTCCTAGACATCTTTCGCTGGCTTGGCTTTGCGTTGTCCATTTTTATTTACTTCTCTGTCTTTTCTTTCTTCGTTGGTCACTTATTATAGAAAAAAACATTTTTTTCCTCGCACTCACTTTTTGTCTGGCGGTACTATGCTGTGTGCGCTTTTCAACCGATCCCGCTTTTGACACCAAAGTTCTCCTGTTACGTAAGTTTGTGGTCGGTTGGGCTGGACGCGAAATAAGTATACAATGAGGACTATCAACTTCTTTTTATTATTACTGAAAAGCAAGGGAAGAGCCAAGGGTAGCGCGGTAACTTAGAGGTACGTCCACCCGTCTCGCAAGTCCTGAATCTTATCGCTCTCCTCTACTCTCTGTCCCGACTCAAGTGTTCCACATTTTCTCTCTTTTCTCAGTCAAACGTTCCTCTTAGAAGTAGTGGGGCGCGTACGTATCAGTATGCTATGTATATCGTACGCTACACTGTAAAAATGTGTCCAACTTGTTCGCGTACTTATAATTTAGCGGTTCGGAAACATGTATGCGGTATGAAATAGTGTAATATATGTCGGAGTGAGTGTGGTAATAACGAACGATGCTTTATGCAACCTATAATAAGAAATAAAAAACATAACTTGAAAAAAAATTGTTTTATGTTCTATGATTTTAAAACGAGACAGGACACGACGTTACAAGATTCTTAAAATACGTGTGTACATGTACCGATGTTATATGTCGCGCAAGTGTAATGCGAAGAATGCTCAGACAGAGGAGATTCGACTTTTTGCCATTTATATGGGCCTTGTGAATGTATATTTAAAGGAGATAGCTATTTGCGTGATTTCGTACATTTAGTTATACCTTTTTAAAAAAAGTACTTTTGCTTCTTTCATATGTATAGCGCACGACGCAAAAGCGTTCGATGCACAATTCATACTCAATCATATAGTTCAAAATACTACCACGATTCTAAATATAATTTTAAATAGTAGAAACATTATAAAATTACAGATAAGTAGAACAAAATTCATTCCTAGTTTAAACTGTATCCCAATGAAATTGGCTAACTTTCCGAAAACGTTCGGTCTTAGTAGAGAAATTGAAAAGGCATACTTTCCGCATATTTTTAACACTGCAGCAAATAAAAATTATATTGGCAGCTACCCAGATGCAAGTTATCATTCTCTCGATTCTTTGACCGCTACTGAACGCGATGACTGCAATACATCGTACAATAATATTGATACGAAAAATGAAATATTTGATTCTGATGCTTAAATAGTTGACTATTGTAAACAAGATGTAAAAATTTAACGGCACGCTTGAACGGCTTCTGGTCAAATTTGTTGCCATGCAGCTAACGTGAATCCGTTCGTCGATAGCGTTACGATAGATAGCGCTTGCTCCACGGTTTTTCGAAAAAAAAATTCGACCCCCCAACTATAGGAATAATACCTTGAGAAGGTTACACGCGAAATGGAATGTATTCGGAAATATGTATACGTTGGTTGTTGTGGGAAGAGAAACGGCGTAGGTGTGGAATAATTTATGCAGATAGATCAAGCGAATACCGTTTATTTGAAGGTTTATTCAACGATGGATTTTTAGAATCAAACAATAGCAAATTGAAGGGTACCGTTTCTTAATTCCAGAGATGATGTCATCATGGTTTTCCACATTGCTTTACGACCGAACGTTATGTTGCCGGTCCGAGTGAGAATAGTTTTTCCGAACAATACATAAACACTATCGAAATCATTTAAAAAATAAAAGAATGGGAATACAACTTTGTAGAAATGTAAGAGCATGATTATAATTAAAACCTAAAAAAGAATCCACAACTTGAAAGATATATTAAAAATCACCCTATCGCTATGATTAATATTTCGAATCCTTGTGACGCCTTTTATACCTGCTATAGCGTAAAAAAGGATACATCCCAGTTGTACATATGTAGGGATACAAAGAACGAACTTCAAGTTACTTTTTTTTTCTTCTGTTTCACTGACATTATAGCAGGTAGTGATATTACCAGTTTGTCAATCGTAAAAGGCGTCATGAGGATTTCAAATGTTCATTTTATCGATATAGTGATTTTTAATACAACTTTCAAATTCTTGATTGTTTTTAAGGTTTTAATCATAACCATGCTCCTGCATTTCTAGAAAGTTGTATCCCCATGCTTTTGTTTTTTAAGTAATTTAAATAGTATTTCTGTATTGTTCGGAAAAACTATTCTCACCCGGACCGGCCACATTACGATCGGTTGTAAAGGAATATAAGCAGCCGTGATAATAACATCCCTGGAATTAAAAAACAGTAACCTTTTATTTCCCATTGTTTGATTCTAAAAAACCATCGTCGAATAAACTTTCGATTAAACGGTATTCGCTTGATCTATCTGCATGAATCATTTCATACCCGCGCTGTTTCTCTTCCCACAATAACCGACTTATGCATTTTTCCGTATACATTCCGTTTTGCATGTAACCTACCATAGGTATTAGTCCTATAGTTTGAGGGTCAAAAATTTTTTTCTAAAAACCGTGAAGCAAGCGCTAGCTAGTAAAAAACTATCGACGAACGGATCCATGTTAGCTGCGCGTAAACAAATTTGACAAAAAGCCATACAAGCTTGTCGTAAAATTTTTACATACTGTACACAATAGTCAACTATTCGAGCATCACAATAGAATATTTCATTTTTCGTATCAATAATATTATACCATGCGTAGAAGTCATCGCTTTCACTAGTGGTCAAAGAATCAGAAGAATAATAACTTGTATCTGGGTAGCTGCCAATGTAATTTTTATTTGCTGCAGTGTTAAAAAGATGCGGATAGTATTCCTTTTTAATGTTTCCACTGAGACCGAACGTTCTCAGAAAGTTAGCCAATTTCATTGGGATATAGTTTGAACTAGCAATGAATTTTATTCGACCTATCTGTAATTTTATAATGTTTCTACCATTTAAAATTACATCAAGAATCGTGGTAATATTTTTAACTATATGATTAAGTATAAAATGCGCATCTAACGCTTTTGCGTAGTGCGCTATACATATGAAAAAAGCAAAAGCATTTGTTTCAAACGCACAACTTAATTTACGAAATCCCGCAAACAGTTATCTCATTGGAATATAAATTCACTCGGCCTGCTTAACTTACAAAAATTCAAATCTCCTCTGGCAGAATACTCTTCGCAACCTACTTGCACAACACATAACGTCGGTACATGTGCACACGTATCTAAATAATCTTGTAACGTCGTGTCTCGTTCAAAATCATAAAAGATGAAATAATTTTTTATTAAGGTGTATTTCCATTTCTTATTATAGGTTGCATGAAGCATCGTTCGTTAATACCATTCTCACTCCAACAGATTTTACACCGTTTCATACCGCATACATGTTTCCGAACCGGTAAATTATAAGTATGCGAACAAGTTGGACACATTTTTATGGTGTCACAAATAGAACGTTTTGCAAGATTATGAGTTCTATGTTGTGGAAAGAGACATAAATTGTAAATCGTACATAATTACAAAAAAATTCGAATTGTACTCTCTGTTGTATTTCAATTATTACTTACCGTTTAATGGATAACCGACTGTCATATTATGAAGGTTTGAAAAACACCACGTTAAAAGCAAAGTACTACTGCTACACTTTATATTTTTTCTTATTATTATTTAATAATTTACTTTTCTTTTTATAATTGATATTTCATAATTTCTTACATATTTAGTAAATTATGTGACGCTGGGAGTATTATTAAATTATACATTGTTAAATTTCTATTGTTAGTGCGCCTAATATGCACACTAGTCGAGCCTAGTCTATAGGCACTGTTATGGGCCAATGGCTACCTTCGACCAGGAGTCCTTAGCCTGATAATAAATACTGTTCTATTCCATTCCCTTTCTCTCTCAACCTCCGTTTATAGTACGGAGATTCCGTTGTTGTGCATATATTTTCGCAAAGATACCATCGTACAGCATTGAAGTACGTACATACCTAACCTGCACAATTTGTTAAAATATGTTTGTTTAATTGTTTATAACATTCATACACACCAGCGCTCAGCGCCCGCCAGAGGTTTCAACTTCCCCACACGGTTGATCTAATCTCCCGCCGGGATCGGTCTCCGGCGCGGCGCCGCTCATGACGTCCCATTGTCTCGTATAGATTCCCCTCTACTACTAAGATCGTGGAGGTTATTGCATGCGCTATGTCGCCAATAATGATGTTAATGTGTGCATAATACAGACTTTGAAGTCTCATAGTACTAAAGGTCACTAACTAAAATGTATGGGTGCGTTTACATACAGATAACAATAATAGTTACCTTTCAATTTCAATACTTGTATGTCTTAAACAATTTTTTTAATTTTTTCAAAATACAAATAAAACCAGTGATAAATAACTTGTAATTTTTAACTGATATATACTTAGCTTGAAGAAATCCTTGATCCAGCGTGGTTCTTGCCTAGGTTTTTAAAATTTTTAACCTTTTTTAAATACATTATTAGATTGTTATAAATTATTATTACAGTTTGTAACATCAATTAAGTTAAAAAAAGTTTTTTTTATCTTAAAATGAAAAAGATGTGAAAGCATTTTTATCTATATTTTTTCAAGGTCGTGATAATAATTGACTGTAAAAATTAAAATTATTAACTCTTGTATGATATTGCACACCTATATGTACAAAAAACGTACAATTTCATAACTTGTTAGGTAAAATACAAATACACCAAAAATTGTTAAAAATTTGTATTAAAAGTGTTCGTTGGTTATGTCGGCAAATGGAAGCTGAAGTAGGGATGATATGATTGTTAAAAATACTAAATAATCGAGATTACTTTATTATTTAGGACCGCACTTTGGCGTACACATTCAAAACAACAACAAATCTTTACCTTAAACGAATGTTATACTTATAACAGGTTTTATAAGATTATATAAGACTCTGTATATGGAAACTAAAAAAAAAAAATAATGATTTGCAATGCAACTTAAATGTAAACTACACTAGTAATAGGCTTCTAAATGTTTTTTCAACAATGTTAAAATTTTTCCAGGTAGAAGAACAATAATTTTGACGAAATTTAGGGTTATGCTTGCTTTTGACACTTAAAATAGAATACATATAAATATATATATGTATATTGTGATTTAGCAAATGACAACTAAAAAAGCGTTCATAAAGTAATTCCACTAGAAATTGGCTGAAAATAACACAAAATTAGTAGAATTTAATTTTTTTAGAGGTTACTTGGCCAAAATAAACTTTAATCAGGGTCGTAAGACTGTGATGAGTGTAAACACATAATCCAATAAAAAATTATTGATCGTGTGTAAGCATGAAGATTTTCTTGAGCGAACTTTATTTAATGCAGATTTGACAAAAAAAAATTTTTCTCTTGAATTTCCTGGCCTAGTTGTTGCTGAAAGGGATTCAAATATATTCTTCCCATATTTCACAACTCTTTCTCTACACTGTAAATAAAGTTTTAACTAAATATCATTCTCCTATCAGGAGCTAGGACTTTTTGAAAACAAATTTTGAGTATGGTTGGTTCGCCTGCTCTGCTAGCACTTTGTAGCGGCAGTGGCGTCTGACGCAACCATCGAGTCTGTGCAAGCAAGAAGGAACAGCTGCATGGTGGCACCTCTCGCTTTATTTCCTTAATTCTCCTTCGTCTGCCTGCCCGCGCGGTCGGTCTCTTATGAGCAAATAGTCCTTGCATATTTAGTTACATACGATATAGATTTGGTTTTACAGTTAGTTATCGTTATTAATTATACTAAAGTATTTGTAATGTATTACATATGCAAACGTTGGATTGCACAGCTAGACGTATTAAGCTAGATGAAGAAGTTTAGTGTAATAAATAACTAAGTGTAAATAATAATGTCATTATATATTTTTGTAAGTAGTTATTACAACACTATAGACTGAACAAAACAAACCCCCCTCCCACTCTGGCAGAGAATATAGAACATATCTCTCTTTATGTATAGAAGGCCAGATCGGCCGTTTTCTTGATGCCAAAAATCTGACGGCCCCCCCCCCCCCGTTGT
>JAPYYV010004439.1:0-29496 GCA_030522625.1 Copidosoma aretas
AAGGCAGACACTCTACCTACTGAGCCATCACGCGGCATGATATATATAGATGTATCAAACGTATGTTAAAGTGTACTATATAGATATACTGCACCATTACGTTTGGGTACCGCGTTTGGGATCCCTGGCCGGCAAGGTATATTCGCGAGTCGCTAATGCTAAATACTGAATGGAACGTTCAATTTTCAGTATAGGTGGATGGAAAAATTTTAACCTGAGTCGAAAGCCTCGCATTATCACATTGAAATTACTGGATGATTGGGCATCCATCGATTAATATATTTTTTTTATTTAAAAAAAAACAGTAAATTTGATATTTGAAATGACAAACTCGATTATCTCAAAAGAAATCGAGAGAACAATCGATTCTCGGAAAAGAAAGTATCGAGTAGAATCGCCAGCAATATTATAAATGTCTATATATACTATATATAACAAGTTCGAGGAGGATTTCGAGAGGTGTATTTTAATTACAATGGCGTCTTCTGCACGTCGAAGGGCTGTATACAGTCGCATCTCTTGACGAAAAGAGAAGATGCAAAAGGATCGAGAGTTGGTGCCTTATATATAAGTACTCGGCTCGAACTACCTATACATCGCAGCTCGGCGACGATTGCGTGGACTCTTGCTCCACTTGGCTAAACCTCGAGGGAGACGTCGTAGATCATGACGTAATATAAATAAATACACCCACGGCTCTCTCTCTCTCTCTCTCGACGAGTACTCTCCTCTTCCGTCTTGCTGCTGCTGCTGGCCGTGCAACAACGCCAACAACTCTCGTGCCCGCGCGAGTCAAGGACGGCATCGAGCAACCGGCGCCCTGACGGCCAGCAGGCTCGTTCTGGCGCTCTAGGTAAGTACGTGGACGTGCAGCCACGGCTCTCTGTCCTTTTAAAGCCTCGAGTCTCTCCCCCCCCCCCGACCGCCCAGATCCATTTATATTATTATTTTTCGACCATCGCAGTTCGCACCTCTTTTTTCCGTATTCCAGGATATACACTTGTATGTCTTCGTATTGTTCAATGCGACGAGCGTTGGAGGCGAGACTTATGATTTGCCGCGGTTGACCTTGGTGTTTTTGTTTTTCCAGCAGCAGGGACAGCCAGAAGCCCAGGTTGGCGCCAAACGGGGGCAGCAAGATGTCGAAGAGACCGGCCGACGGCGCGGACTCGGGCTCTCAGCCGCCCATCAAGAAGGTCCAGTTCGAGCCCATGATCATCGGGCCCGTATCCACCCTCGAAGAGATGGATATGAAGGTCCTGCAGTTTCAGAACCAGAAGCTGGCTCAGGTATACTTGTATATCCATACACCTTGATGTTTATTAATGGGGAGTTTGTTGATAGTGGGCTGGTTTTGACGTTTTGTTTTGAAACTTCGAAATAGATGGTTTTGCACACTTATCGTACAGCAGTGAATTGAAAATATATGCCCACTGACTCGAATTGCTCGTCAAAACTGATTTGTTAGACTTTTTTTTCAGTAATAATGAACTTGTTTGGTATGATATTACTGATGCTGTATTTACAAAAAAATTTATATTTTCTTGTTCAGTTGCTTAATCTATTTTTTGTTAACTGTTATTAATATAGTATCAGCATGCAATACATTTAAAAACGACTGTTCCACACTTTTATTCATTAAACAGTGTTTCATTTGGAAACTAGCATTCAAAACAGTACTTTAGTTCATGCATATAATGATAGATGAAAAATCCAGTGATTATTAACATGTTTTCACACATCTCAAGACGTTTAAAGTTGAAGCTTAGAAACTTTCTAAATTTTATAATCTAGATGAGTACCTGAATGTGGGTTAGAGTTGATGTTATATTAAATTAGTAAAAGATTTATTTATCCAAAGTAAACATTGCTAAAATCTATCAATAAAATTTGAAAAACCTGTTACATTGTATTTATAAGAGACAATTAAAACATATGTTCATTCTTTCTTATTAAAGAGGTTAGATCAAAGACATCGTCTAGAGATACAATTGAGGCAAAGAATAGAACAATTAGAAAAACGACAAACTCAAGACGATGCAGTGCTGAATGTAGTTAATAGGTATTGGAATCAATTAAACGAGGATATTCGTGTATTGCTACAAAGGTTTGATGCAGAAACGGCAGATGAATCAGAAAACAAAAGTACATAATGTTTTTCTATTGGTACATACACTATGGATTGATGATTGAAAACTATAATTTTTTGTTTTGTAGATGAAAGTGAAGCCACAACTTCTTTTCTTATGCAATTGTCTTCCTGGGATAAAGAGGAGTTAGATGATAAACTTGCAAACCGCGTTCAAGTGTCAAAGCGAGCTGTTTCAAAGGTTGTACAGGCATTTGATAGGCTTTCTCAAAGAAACGAGAAAATCACCCTTGCTCTCAAGGGAGAGTTTAATGGTAACAACCATTTTGTCTCAATAAACTATACAATTTATATCATTTCTTACCATAACTTCATTTCAAGACGAAGCACCCAATATTGATGAAGTTGTGAAGAAAGCTAATGTTGAAATTCAAATGGAAAACAGAAATTTACAGGCATTAAACCTTCAATTGCATGAAAAATATCACACGATTTCACTTAAAATGTCTGAATTGCAAGATACAATTACTGCCAAAGATACGTTAGCTGCTGAACTTCGAAATCAAGTAGATGATTTGCAGTATGAGTTGAATAAAGTGCGATCAAGGAATGATAAATTAGAACATCATCTTGGTGATGCTATTGAAAAATTGAAGGCATTCCAACAAATCCATGGTTCAGATGAAAAAGGATGTGTAAAGTCTAACACTATAGTTGCAACCAGTGTATCGCAAACAAAGGTAAGACAAATATTCATATTAATACTTGAAGCAAGTATTCTTTATTTTTGTTTTCATTTGACGTAAACCCTGCTACGCGTTTTGAAAATTGTATATTCTGTGTTAATATTCGTATTTTTATCGGAGTTGCCTATACCAAAAGTTTTTTTTAAAGTACAAAGTTTTATTTTTCTTAATGTAGTTGGAAGATCTACAGAGGGAATTGGAAGAAACTCGAGAGTTGTCCAATAACAGATTGCAAGAATTGGATAAATTACATCAACAGCATCGTGATACATTGAAAGAAGTAGAAAAGCTAAAGATGGATGTAAGTTTCACCTTTTCAATGTTCAAGGTCCATGTTGAAAATCGATTGAGAATTTTTTTTTTATAGATTCGTCAATTACCTGAATCCGTTATTGTGGAGACAACGGAATACAAATGTTTACAGTCCCAATTTTCGGTCTTGTACAACGAGTCAATGCAACTAAAAACTCAATTAGACGAAGCTCGTCAACAACTTCAATCAAGCAAAAATGCTCACCTGCGTCACATAGAGATGATGGAAGTTAGTAGACATTATTATATTTTTTGCTGTACATCATGAAGTATGTGAGGATAACAAGAATATTTTTACTTTTCATATAATAAATTTAGGAAGATCACCTGTCACTTATAAACATTGTTCTCACTTGCTTATTGCCTATAATTGAGAGTTACTTCTTTTTCAGAGTGAAGAACTGATGGCGCAAAAGAAACTAAGGGGCGAATGTATACAATTAGAGGATGTGTTAGCACAGCTGAGAAAAGAATATGAGATGCTTCGCATTGAATTTGAACAGAATTTAGCCGCTAATGAACAGACTGGTCCAATAAATAGAGAAATGCGACATCTCATTACATCGTTACAAAATCACAATCAACAGTTAAAAGGTGAAGTTCATCGATACAAACGTAAATATAAAGAGATTTCTGCTGACGTTCCAAGGGTATGTGCAAATTATAATTTGCCGTAAACCGTTTTTCTAAAAAATTAATTTCCAAATATCACGTTGTAGTTGAAAAAAGAAGTGGAAGAGTTGACAACCAAACTTGGTCAGCAAATGGCTCAAGAAAATAAAGAGGGTAACAACTCAGATGGAAGTGGGAAGGAAGAGGACGCTTCTAATTCTCTACCAGGATCAGGACAGGTATATTTCATTTACCAATCACAACTTTGTCAATCTGTATATTTTTCATTTTTTTGTACCAATATAAATAATGAATGATTGTATCGTCTTTAGATTAAAGAGGAAGGTGGTATTAAAAAAGAAAGAGCAGATGAAGAAGGAGATAATGAAGGAGGTGAAGGGGAAAAAGGAAATGAGCATGCTCTGTCATCGCCGACCCTCAAGAAAGAAAAAGATATTAAACGTGAAAAGGATATTAAAAAAGAGTCGATCAAAGCGGAACATCGTGATCCAACGCATAGATCTAAAGATGCCAAAGCTGCTGAGTCTGAAATAGTCAGAGACCTCAAAGCACAACTAAAGTAAGTTTAACGAGTAATATTTCATTTCTACCTTTCCTATGGTAGTTAAAAAAAATTTTTTTACCTTCCATTATAATAGAAAGGCTGTGAACGAAATGAAAGAATTGAAGTTATTATTAGACATGTACAAAAGTATCGGCAAAGAGCAACGCGATAAAGCTCAGCTTATGGCTGCTGAACGCAAAACCAGAGCAGAGTTGGAAGATATGAGGCAACAGCTCAAAAAAATACAAGTACAGATTGTAATATAACGAGATTTTACAAACTTTTAATATATTTCCGACCTAATACAGGCACTTTTTTGAATTTTTTATATTTTTTTCGTTTTTTATGTCTGTGTTTTAGGAAAGCAAGCGCGAAGAAAGAAAGAAACTCGCCGACGAGGATGCTCAGTTCAAGATCAAAAAGCTTGAGGAACAAGCCTACGCACTTCAAAGACAGGTGGCTACTCAAAAACAGGTAGTTTTTTACACTCCGGCTTAGATCGCTGCATAATTCTCTGGTGCATGCATTGCCTCTAATCTGCAATCTAACAAATTTCTTGTACAAAGTAACTTTTGATAAAAATTAACAAGCTGTAATAGTAGAAGTTTTTCAATGTAATGGACAAATTACATTGAAAACATACGTAAACTACTAATATCTACTAATTTTTATTCGGAGTCTACTTGTATATTGGAAATAATGGTTTGATGCAGTAGTAGCTAATGGGTGTACTGAGTCGACATCGTTCTTGCTCGTGCTCGAACGGTGACGTTACGTTAAATAGAACGACGCATGGTTGCAGGAGGAAGAGGCTCTCCTCAACGAGATGGAGGTCACGGGCCAAGCTTTCGAGGACATGCAAGAGCAAAACTCCAGGCTGATACAGCAGTTGCGTGAAAAGGACGACGCCAACTTCAAATTGATGACAGAGAGGATCAAGAGCAACCAGCTGCATAAGCTGGCAAGGGAGGAAAAAGATGTTCTGAAAGAACAAGTGTCAACCCTGACCACTCAGGTCGAGGCGGCCAACTTAGTTGTGAGGAAGTTGGAGGAAAAAGAGCGTTTGCTGCAGAATTCGCTAGCAACAGTGGAAAAAGAACTGGCATTACGGCAGCAGGCTATGGAAATGCACAAAAGAAAAGCAATAGAAAGTGCACAATCTGCCGCAGACCTCAAGCTTCACCTTGGTAGTTATTCTCTTGTTTTTTTATAATTATGAGTATTTGAAATTTCAATTAAAAAGATTCTTCAAATTTCGCTTAAAAAATGAACGTTATGAATTAAAGTTTCAGTTGTGTTTAAAGCAATACATTAGTCGATTTAATCTACTGTATATTAATGAACTAGCTAAAGCTAACGATTACATTTTTTACAAAGTGTTCGAGTCTCTGTTGCGAGCTCAAAAAATATTCTTGATTTTTGATGATTAAACATTGACATGGTTCACAAAAATATTTTAACGAATTAATTATGCTTGTAGAAAAGTATCATTCTCAAATGAAAGAAGCTCAGCAAGTTGTCGCCGAGAAAACGAGTTCTTTGGAAGCAGAAGCGTACAAAACCAAACGATTACAAGTATGAACATTTCATTTTTCACATGATAATTAGCTTTTATGGTCAGGTTTTAAATGTAAACATACAATCATAGGAAGAAATAGCACAGCTGAGGCGCAAAGTTGAGAGAATGAAGAAGATAGAATTGGCAGAGACCGTAGACGAAGTGATGGCTGAAGAACTTCGAGAGTACAAAGAAACGTTAACGTGCCCCTCTTGTAAGGTAAAGCGAAAAGATGCAGTGCTAACCAAGTGCTTCCACGTCTTCTGTTGGGACTGTCTACGAACCCGCTACGAAACTCGGCAGCGAAAGTGTCCCAAGTGCAATTGCGCCTTTGGAGCGAACGATTATCATCGGCTCTACCTGTCGACTTGAAGAAGGAAGCATTAACTTGTTTGAGAGAACAAAAAATGCAAAACACTTTGTCTTCAATGACAAATACAATTTTAGCAAAAAGATGATCGAAGAGTATTTCACTTTTTTTGTACTTTTGTTGCTAAAAACTGTAAACGTTTTTCTCGAAACAGTATGAATTGTGTAATATGTACATACAAGCATAAAAGACTAAAAACCTCATGTGTATTATGGAAAAGTGCGATGCATGTGTAGAAACGACGACATATTACGGTGAATTTAAATCGACAAATTTCGTTAAATAAGTAATATTTGAAAAATTGTATGGTGTGAGTATCGTATGTTTTTTTGTTGAATTAACCAAGAGAAATGGAGTAATACACACGCGAAGGTATAGTTATTTCTGATTGTAAAAATGTAGTTAGTTTTTCCAATTGAACTTTTTTTATTTTTATTATACGTAAGCACTTATGTATTAAACAGTTTGTGCTTACAGTTTTAATCTGTCTAATGAAATATATATTTTTTTTAGTAACTTTTTATTTTTTAAGTAAATTATTTTTTGCTACGTGGATATTTGAAAATTATATTGAAAATATTTACAATACAATCGTGTAAATAAACACATCAACAAATGGACTTTGTAACTGTTTTCTATAAATAGTCTTGAACTGTAAAGTAGTCTTTTTAACTACTCGAAAAAATTTACATCAACTTTGCATTAAAACAAAAAGATGTGAAGAAGTTCAATGCTGTGATCAAGCATAATACTTATCCAATCTACATTGCTTTCAATTCATTCAAATCATTTTTTTACATGGAATTGGGAAATTCTTCAATTATTTATAATGGTTTCAAAAGGGGGTCATCAAAATAACTATAAATTCATTTCTAATTATCACATGTATTATAAATTACATGTTTTAATATTAAAAAAACTTTCAAACATGATTTAAAACTTAATTTTACTCCATCCGTACATCAGTTGATTTATCAGCTACTTCCTCTCCAAATCCGACCGACGTCACCATAGGTTCATAAGTCCACTTTGGAAACACTCTTTTGTAAAGGTTCATTAATACGGTATCTTGTGATTTTAATGGTCCATCAAATATACATTTCATGTGTCCATGTGTTCCTATTCACAAACAAATTTTAAAATATATGAGGACTGGAATAGTCAATTCTCGAAAAGCATTTTAAAGAGCACTTACCAAGTGGTTCTTTGATATGTCCTTTGCGGCCGTATTTTGTACGTAGTTTGATAGGCTTAAACCATCTTATATCTTCTCTGTTAAAGAACATAAATCTTATAACGGCTGACTTTTTGTGTACTTTAAATGGATGACCACTTAGAATAACTCTCTTGATTACAAGCCGATTTGGATTAACGGACATAAGGCTTCCAGTGGCAATCAATTCCTAATCAAATTACAACTCTATACAATACTGTTTTGAAAGTAAATTACAGCAATTTGTGGAGAAATAATACTTTTCTTACTAAGCTTCCATCCGTTTTTTGCATATAACATAAGACTGGACAAGGTGGAAACGTAATTGGACCAAATGTAGTAGCGACAACAGTGGAGTTGGATTGAAAGAACCTTTCATACTAAAAATATTTTGCAAAGCTTAATACCTCATGTATACGTTTTACTACATAACAAAAAACGTACTTTATGTTTACTCCCATTAGTGTGTTGGCTGAAAATTGGGCACGTTGAAAATCTTCTAAATCCACATTGGAAAATAAGACGCTCTTTAGATTTCACTGGTACGTGACTGTTAAGGGTTCGATTCAAAACAAAATTCAAAACAGACATTTTGTGTTCATATTCTAATAATCCAAATACAATTAAGGGAAAGTTTTTTTTTAAGATTTGTGAATCGTACAGATCCTTACTAACGCCTTTTATTGATATCGTTATGTAAGATCCAGGCTAAAAAATTATGAAAATGTAGATACGAAACCACACAACTAAGAGTTGATTAAAAATATCGCTAGAAAAAATTCAATAACCTACTTGTGCGTGCTCTTCTTCGCCCAATAAATCTTCCCGCTGTTTAAAGACTCGTCTACGAGTACGATCAAAATTTTGGAACTGAAATATTCTTCCATAATCATAAGGTAAACTTTCAAGTCTATCCCAGAATGTTTTACGGAATGATTCTAGGCCTCTATATTTTTGAAAGCGCTCTTTGGCTGGTATATCTTGTGGTGTATTAACCTCGTCCGGAAATTGGGAATCTTCTTTTGCTTCTGTAGGGAAAAATTTATTCATCAATGTTCAAAAATTTAGAATTAAACTGGCTTTTATAATACCTTTGATCTTCAATAGAGCTTCTTTTTCTTTGTACAAGTCTGTATTTGCATCATAACGCTGTTCATTAGATTCTGAGATAGATATCGATTCATACTCTTCCCCATCTTCTTCACTCTGAGCTTTTTCATCGTCACTATTTATTTCACTCTGTGCTTGATCAACAGTCATTTTTTCATCATCTTCACTGCTTTCATCGTACTCTACTGTATAATAAATATTACATTAACTGTTTTTAAAATTTTCAAATGTTTTAAAAAGAAAATCTTACGTCCTTCCTCATCAGGAATCCAAGCTGCCTGGTAAGCAGATGTACCTTTGGGTACAAGCTTTACAATTTTTTGTTTTTGTCGGGATTTCGCTTCTTCCAATTCTTCTTCAGTGGGCCAAGTTTGTTCTGCATCCATTGGATCCGGCACATTTTCTGATTCCAATGATTCCTAAAAAATACTGTCATGTCAATATCGGTGTAAATTTTAAATTTCGAAAATCACGAACTTTGCAAAGCTTACTTGTTTGGATGGATCTTCAACTTTGAAAATTTTTTCAACTGTACTTTTTCCAATTTTTTCACCTGTATCAGTCTTTTTTGATTTTCGGACTAGAGGAAATGGATCCTCAAGTTTCATAATTTTAGACATTTGGTAATCTCCAAAATCTGGAATATGAACTAACCCATACACTGATAAGGCTGACCCCTGTAAATATCCTGATACCTCTAAGGTTCCAAAATTTGTCTGATCCTAGAACATTGAATGAATTTCATGAGAACGTAGTAAGTTTTTCTTTGATAAAGTTTTGGATAAAACAACGTTACATCATCTAAATGAAATTTAATATCATCTGCCAAAATATATGATCTTTTGTTCCTGTAGATAACAGATTTTTGTTTATGGAATGCTGCAGTTCTTAGAATATTGATTGAATTAGTGTCATTAAGGTCCATGACTTTTTCTTCTGGTAGCCATTTAAATATGGTTTTCTGAATATGATTTTTATGAGCTTGCCTTTTCTGGAAAAAATTAAATTAATATTTTAGTTCTTTAGTCAAAGAAATTTAGGAAATTTGGAAATATCATTAAATTAATTCAATTACTGTTTCAGGAAGATTTTTTAGATTAGTCACAGCTAGAATTGGAGTTGGTAGTCCTTGAGCAGCTACTGATTGAATAACTTGTTCACCCCATGAATCAATAACTTCCTCTCTTCGACTTTTATCACTTTCATATGTAGCAGATGTCACAAATAACACAGTATTAACAACCTTCACCAAATCAAGAGTCGCAAAAAGATTACCTTGAGGCGGTACAACAATTGAAAAACGTTGTTTCAAACTTGGTACACTGTTGAGTAATAGTTGAAAAATATATACCATGAAAATCAATAATCTTTACGTAAATGAGTATTAAAAACAAAAGTTACCTGATATGAGTAGTATTGTCACCATGTTTAATGATTGTCTCTTCATCTGCTTTTGACAACATATCGACAATCTTAAGAGCATCCAAATCTTCTTGCAGTACAATCACAGCAATGAGCATGGGTGAGCTATTCTTGCCACTCAACTTTCTTTTCTCATCTAAAAACTTATTTCGTTGGTTGGTGCGATTTTGCACCATTTGGTTTCTTTTTGCAATTTTACCCAGCTCTTTTTTCACGTGTTTGGTTCTTTGTTTGATAGTAACTCTACCTGTAATATTTTGATTATTCATTAATACTAACAAGTAGTTTGTGTGTCCATAAAAAACTTGACTTTACAATTATACTGATTTAAAAATATTTCTATGTACAATTATGATTTACAAGTTAAGAGATTAATTTTTAGCATTTAGATTTTGTGAAAAATTAATTTTACAATTTAACCTTAAAAAGTACTCTGATATTTAATTTAACTCTTGAAAGAGTAACAATAACTCCATGGATTGGTAAAATGGTTTATTGAGAATAAACATCACTCAAAGTCATTATGTTTGATTGGAAATATAAAATATTAAATAACAGACAGACATACCTCCAGCACTATTAGCGATGGCACCTTTGCTACGGTGCCTTCCAGTTTTGTGGGGCTTGGGCGGTTTTTTAAATACACCAGGCCTGTGAGTTTCTTGTGTAGTCTTTGCCATTTTTTAAATATTTAAGTATCTTAAATCTTTCAAATTAGTTGATTTTCATTACTTAAAGGTTATCTGATCACTGCGTCAAAGCATGGTCTCTCAAAAAAACACATGCGCACACACACTGAGTCACTGACGTCACTGACACCAGAGAGCACTAGAGCAGTAGATATTATACTCGATCCTTTTTTCGATACATTACAAAACTCGATTCTTGGGAGGTCGATTCATTTCGAGTGGAAAATCGAACTATTTCAAATATTCATTTATTAATTTTATTATTGCAATTGAGCAATTGATTCAAAGTGTAAAAATTTAAACATGTAGAAATTTAATAGTTTGGAAATTGACTAAATAGTCTTTAAGATATTTTTCAAAGTATTCGGTTTTCGCGAAATTACTCTACAACTGTAAGTGAGGTTTGATTGATTATACCACGAAAATGATAATTTTTAACACCTTGGCATATTTTGCCGTTTGATTATTTGATTCAATACGCTAACAACGTCTCGGGGTTTAGGATATATGATTTACATTCAACGTTTTAAAAAATTGAAATTTAATATACTTTTTCATTGTTATATTAATTACTATCAGAATCATTCAGAGCTGTTAGGCATGAACAACATCGTATGTAAACTGATGAGAATAGATCATATATATAAATACAAATTTTGAAAAGAAACATAAGATTTTTCACATCTAAACTTTTTTTTATATTAAAATAAATTATAAACCCGCTTCAGAAAGTTGGATTATTGTTTTTTGAAAAATACAGTTAATTTTTTGTGGGGTATCATAACATTTATCTACTTACCATCCCCAACATTATGGTGTAATACATAAGTATAGTCTTACGTTTAAGCCAAAACTTGAACTTCTAATTCTTACCAATTAAGTTAGCTGTTAAAGTTCGATTTACATGAATCATTCAAAGATATAGCTATTATTCCTATGTATAAGCACTATTTTAATATCTATTAATTTTTCTCATAGTGAGCAGAAACCCATTCATCTGCTCTCGCTAAGCTATTCTCTCGCTAAGACTTTTCTCTCGTTTTTGAGAAAATGACTTTTGCTCTCTATAAGAACAAATGTATTTGCAGACACATCAAAAATACGTTTCTACGGTCTCTATTCGTATTTTTTATATAATCAATGAATCATTCATTAACTTTTGTTCACTATGGGCGCAGAACCAGTGACGTTGACGTTTGATGAGTGACATCTGCCGAAAAAGTAATACCTAAATTGATAAAATAACAAGAATTGCTTGTTATCTACTCTTAATCTTAATTTATATACTTGGTTGCATTTTAAATCGTATGATCGTAAAGAATTCACGATCAAATTGTTCATCAAACCATTTGGCATACTTGAATCGTGTTTTGAAAACTTGCGATAATGTTATACTTCACCCTGCGAATACGAATGAATGATAATGAAGTTAATCAAGATAAACCATTCAGAAATAGGGATGACAAGGACGGACGGACGGACGAGGATCATATAAAAAGTCGCAGTTTGAATTAAGATTTTTCGTAATCTATAATTAATGGTAATTGTCTTCTTCCCATCCTATTACATCATAATATATCAATAGCCTATACTTAATTAAATGTTACAATGAATTAATTTCCTTTTTTTTTATTTTTTTTTTTATTTATTATTATTATTCTTTTTATTTATACAAACAAAAAAAAGAGGTTGTGAGTTACACTCGTCACAATACAACGTGCAGACCCTGGCCGTCATGCCTTCGTTCGGGCACTCAGAGGAGAGAAAGCAGAGACGTAGCGATCGTCGTTAGCCAAAAGTCACCGAAAGCATTTGAATTTTGATAATCGATACCGAGCTTGCCGAAATGGGATTAATTTTCCTTCGTTTTCGTTTCATCGCGCGACCGAACGATCCTTCTGTCTCCCTTTCTCTCCGCCTTGTAAACTGCTATATCGTCCTCCTCTTTCTCGCTAATTCTCTATTTTCATCTCGTTCTCTCTCTTTTTTTTTCTCTCTCAATCTAGCACATACTTCGTTTCTTCTCTTACAATATTAACTCTGCTCTTTCGCTTCGCCATTCTTTGTTCGACGCAAATTTCACGGATCAATGTAAAAAGAGAAGGAGCGGGCTCCGCGCGTTTCCAAAGTACATCGCTCGAGCGACGTGCCGGTCGCGAACGACGGCGAGGCTAGTTCCCTTTGTGAACAAATTTTCTGACCTCCTCGCATTACAATGTGTACTTACATCCATCATCCTCGCGATCATCCGCTCGACGCCACTCGCTGGTTTTACATATATCATCAACATAAATTACATCGTCACCTGTCGGTCGAATACAGGTACGTTTTTAGTTATTATTCCAATTTCGTTTTGACCAAATCAATTTCCGATAAACCAATTATCCACGTCGTCGGTATAGTTCTTGTATTTTTACGCTTCAAAGTTTGATTCGAAAATATTTCCCCTCTCTCTCTCTCTCTCACTCGTCATCAAAAATTCAATAAAGGCAAACTTTTGAATTAATTGCCGACAATTCAAGCTTTTTTTTTCTGCAGTATGTTTTACATTCCGATTCGTATTTTGTTCTCGAATACAAAAAAATCCCGTTCCATTCCATTGGTCGAGAGAGAGGAAACAAGAATAAAATATCCATCCACAGCCGCGGACCGCGTTTTCGGGGATTCCCCGATTTCCGCGGCTACAGATTCAACGCAACATTAGTAACATTGGTCTCGGTTAATATTGTACAGGAATGATACTCAACATGTATAATTATACGCGTGCAGGTCAGTGATACATGGGAAGGGGGAGAGGACAACAGCTGTCCGAAAGGGTAAAAAAACAAACAGGCATGAATATCGCTTTTCAAACTTTCGAAAGCAAGTGACCGTCAAAAAAGACACAAGTTATATATTTTCCTTCCTATTTTCCCTCTTCTCATGATTTTCGACTCGTAATTATCGTTACTATATTTCAGATTATCATTCGTTTTTGCATCAATCGTCTTTTGTTTTTTCTTCTCTTTCTCCCTCTTCTTTTTTCAATTACATATATGTATTTTAGCCGAGAGTAAAATCTAGAATTCCACCGTTCCTGTTCTGTTTCTTGTTACATTGAGTATACGTTCCCACTTATCAGCTCGCTTCACAACTCGGTCGTTTCTTTCTTTATTTTTTCAAATATTTTTCCCTTCGCTCAACTCTTTTCAATTTCGTCAATTTTCAAAGTTTGTCCAGATCCACGATTTGTTTTACATCCGTTTCTCAACTCTTCGAAAAAAACGAAAAAATAAACTCTGAAGGCTTCTCTCGTCTTTCCTCTGTTACGTTCAATTTGCTTAAAATTTTTTTTCATCTCATTTTATTTTATTTTATCATTATCATTATTATGGTTTTTTTTTTTCAACTCTCGATCATAGCTTTGCGGCTCGACGGGCTTTCGAACGGGCACTTACGATCTAAACAAGCAATGTTTTTTTCCTTACGGTCTATGGTAATCATATATATTTATCATATCCATCGTAATATATATTATTTGAGATATACTTTTTGCTTAGATTACTCTTAGCTTGCTTATTTATTTGCAATTATATTTTTTCCTCTCTCACTCTCTCTCTCTCTCTCTCTCTCTCTCTCTCTTTTCTTTCCTACTCGTTCTTCGATCTTCCGATCGACGCACATGTCACGCGTTTCGAACAGTTTTGGGAAAGTTGGGGGACGTGAAAAAGGGGAGAAAGTGGCCACGTGAATGATCAATTGTACAGAGGCTAAACATTAAGAAAATCACGTGAATTTATTACGCGATTCTCGTTCGCTGGGGGTTAAGAGGATGGGAGGCATTTCTGTGATGATTATGTCAAGTACAGGTTCGCGTCCAGCGCATGAATATAAAAAACAGAGTTTAATAAATAATTAAATAAATACATACGTGTAATATGTGTATTGGAACCAGTTCTATGTACATACAAATATATGATATACGATGGCTGGAGGGAATTTATTTTTTTGTACAGGGTATAAGTATAGAAAAAGGATGACTGCCGATCTGCGCATGTGGAACAACTAAGGAACGTATATATATAAATACTTGACGCACGTGTTGTTAACTGAATATCAACGACGATCTAATCAAAGTGTTGTTCAACGTGTCACGAGTTTTCGCTCGAAAAACGCACTGCAAAAACAAATATATGATTTTTATTCATAATACTTTACGTTCCGTACGATATTTCACGATCCGGGATTCACTTAAAATTCTAGATACAGTATAGTTTAATCCTATATAGTGTTAATGAAAGGGGGGAAAATAGTAGCGAGGAGAATTCGTTAAACGAAAATAATATTATTAAAAATAATATTACGTAGGATGTGACATTCGAGGTAGTGCGGAGCAGTTTCGTAAGTCTTGAAAAATAATGAACGACAAAGTCATGTCGGCAATGCCCGTGTGAATTATACTTTCAATTAACATCTAGCTTTCTATAAATATGTATGTTTGACTAATATGTATCATCGTCGGTAACAAAAAAGTTTTGGTACTGAAACGAGTAGGTATACGACGTCGGGTGTAACAAAGTATATTCATCAATATTATCATTACAACTTGAAAGGATTTTTGCGTTTCCGCAATCGCTGTATCGGAAAAGATTGGTTTTACCAAGCAGTTATAAAATTTATTTATTTTATTTTTTCAGAAACTAGCCCTTCAAATGTAATAATAAATGTATATTATATATAATTTATTTGTCCACAGAGTTGAAAAAAAAAAAAAAAAATTATGAAGTCGAGAATCTCGGAACTTAAAACAAAACTCGTTACAAAACATTATCTACCGCGCTCCTTACTCGACTATTGCATCATTATACATCTTTCGTTGGTTTTTACATTTTTATTCAATATTATCAAACTGTAAAAAAAATAAAACTGTGTGGTCATTGTTACTTTTACTCCCTTCGTTCGATCATCGTTAGTCGCTTATAAAATATTATACTATTTATTTTGTACTTGGATTTCAATTATACCTGAGAGAAAGGTCGGCGAGAACGACGAGCGCGCGAGGATTTTAGGAAAAACAAAAGAATTAAAACTCGCGTGCTCGTCCCACGCTCTTGATTTCATCTTTATAAATCGTGTGGTTTTCAGCCTATACGGTATATTTTATAATAATATTAACTTATCGCTAGTGTACGATAATTATAATGAATTGCCATTACCGTTATATAAAGCTATAACCGTAATTTTTGTTGTTGTCATTATGATTATCATTTTTCTTGCGTCGTTTCACATTAAACAAAAAAAAATTGATTATGTAACATACATATTATATGTATATTATGGTATCGACAGAGTATCACCGTTTATCACTGAGTGAGATATCGTTCATTATCATATCTATTTTACTATTATCTTTATTATCATTATTTAAATATTATTATTTCCCACAAAATACCACTGTGTTCTTGTATCTGTAAAATCTATACATCCCGCGTACGGATGGTTATTATTTTTATTTCATTATTTTCAATACGTATCGATAAAATTATATTCTAGCCTGAGTTCGTCGGTGTACCCTGTGTGTCGTGATTATTCATCATTATTCTTATTATTATTATTTTTTAATCGTTATTATTATAATTATTACTATTTTTATTATTCTCATTATTTTATAACATTTGTACTCTGTTATTAAAAAATATCGTATCATTTACTTTGTATTTGTCGGTCTTACGTAATAACGTTCTCGTCGGATGAACATGTACACTTTAACACTTTAACAAAGCGATCGAGCGAGACTTGCTTACATTTATAAACTTTATTATTTGGCCAAACGCGCGATGCCTAGATATATATAACATGCAACCATACGTTCAACAAAGAAGTATATGTGTCACTTGTATGTGTGCACAACTAAAAAAAAAAAAAAAACAATATTTTTGAAGATTTGTGGAAGCAAAACAATAAAAATTATGCATTATCATCCTTGCAAATGGAAGAATTTCAAAGGTACCCAAAAAACAGCGAGTAAGTGAAAAGTGAAAACTCGCTCGACGGCTTTTCGAAAAATCAAATGGCTCTCATCAATCATCTTTTATTTTTGATTACGCTTCGTGAATATTACGCGTAGCAAATACATGTATACATGTGTATATGTATGTATGTATATATACATATATATATACATATACATATACATACATATATATATATATATATATATATATATAGACATGTAAGTTGCATGTTATAATAGTTTTAATATATTCATATATATAATATATCTGTATATATTTATATTTTTCATGTAACATTTCTTTATTAATCAATCTGCGTTAATAGTTTGCTCGTGTGTTATCAATTATGTGTGATCTATTATCTTCGTAATCGATATTCGCCTGGCTACACTTAAACGTTAAACATTAGTTACTTTGTACTCTGAATCGACGGTCCATACACCCATGGACCACCGTCGTGACTTTAGGCTCTATCTTTTTGTTCCGTCTTTCCTGCGCACGTAATATGGTTGCTGCCCCTGCAACACGGTAGAATTATTATTCACTGAGCCCACAGTCGCACCGCTCCGCTCTATGCTATGATCAAGATAGTTATTTTTTTATTATTTTTTTTTTAAATCCTCATCCCTCTTCTTTTTCCGTTTCTTGTTTTATCTATTTTATATAAATATTATTACGTTATCACGCCATTACAGTACATATTATGAGTAGCGTTCACAAGTTTTACTTATTTCTTCAACTTTTTTTCTTTTTTTTTTTTTTCTTATTAAACGTTAACATGCGCTGCTTCGTGAAATAAGAAAACGATGAGTTAACTCGAGAAGTGTCGTTTATATTTACTTTGATTAAAAACCTGCTTAATCCATCGCCGAACGCTGATCGCGCCGATTTTCATCCCAAGTTAACCCTCGTCTGCTTACAGTAATACATATTTATACTTTATTTATTAATATCGGCAATAAAAATATCTGCATTCCGTATCCTCGGGGTAGAATAATCTATATCTATATTCATCAGCGTTTCAAATAAATCACAGGCAATTATAGGGATGAAAATCGGCCGACGAGTTGGCGTTACAGTTTTAACGTGTTGTCTGTATGAAATTATTTTCTAATTTCAATAAAATAGAAAGATATTATAATTTCTCCTTGGATGGAAAAAAAGTTATAATGACGAATCGACTGGAGCAATTTATGATAATTATCATTATTCTTTTTCTATTATTTATACAGTAAGTGCACCAGGTTTATACCAATTGCTCCGTATTGTTCGTCATTATAACCAGTTGTTCCTCTTTCTATAGTATGTGTAGTGTTCCCCAAAAAAACGGATGAAAAAAACGAGGTGTCAATATATTCGTGCGTGTTTGTGTATGTGTGTGGGAGCGTGTGTAATTTTGTGTATATATAAATGTAGATGTGAATTCATGACAATTAAATTTTGACGCGATGAATGAGCGTAAAGTTCGCACAGTGATGACATCGACTAATTTACTTGGATTAGCATACAATTTCTCTATAAATATCGCCCTAAAGGTTTATAAAGCTTCGTTCTCGATTCTTTTTTTTCCATCAAGTTTCGAAATTTGTTTTTAGCTGCTGCTTTTTTTCGACAGATTTTGATAATAATAGTACGCCGGCCCATCGCGACGGAATGAATGAGCATCACTGCACGCATTCGTCTTCGTCGCGATCGAGTCCGGCGGAATTTTGAAAAGTCCACTTGTTATGTTTTTTTTTTTTTTTTTTTTTTATCCCATTCGAACGATCATGGGATTTCGCGAATTTCGCATCCGCTTCATTCTCATGTGTATGTATATGCGATTTACGCGTGACTTTTTTTCGTCCCCAAAAAGCCGAGGTTTCCCTCTGTTCGCGAAGCGACAGTGCAAATTTAGTACTGCCCGCAACGACGTGTACAGATACACACACACACACACACACGCGCGCGCGCGCGCGCGGTCCAGCGAATAACGTGTATATATATTGCGTTTCCGTTTAGCTTTCCTCACTCACTTTCGCGTTACAATTATAATATTTGTTTTGCCTAATGAAGCGCGCGCGCACGCGTCCATGATGCGTCACACCACCACGACATCGAATATTACAATTATTATTTCAATCAAAAGGATTTTTAATCCTAAACTCCAAATTTTCACTCCTCGTTTAATTGTATCTTCTGCTTCTTCTGATTTTATTTTTTTTTGCCATTTTTCCTTTTTGCTCAAAACACATATTTTTATTATATTAAACAACATGCAACATATTATCCTAGTCAGCGTACTACAATGCTCGCCTTGTTTATTAATTTATTTATTTTTGTTAATCATCTTCGCCGAGTCCCTTCGATGCCAGGGGCCGACCCTGCGCTTCAAAGAAAAAAAAAAAACCTTCCTTGCTATTTGCCTAAAAACCAAGCCACGCGGGGCTGCTCCGATCACTTTAATTTTAAATTTTGAATAAAGATATACGTTCGTAATACAAGTGTGGGTAAGAGTATATATATGTACACGGGCGAGGGTATATAATTATGCGCGCGTTGGATTAATTTCCCATTTTTTCCTTCGGCTGCCTGAAATTTCTTTCATACCTTCGCTCAGTTGCACGAGTTACCCGGTCGGCCGAGCTGGACGATTGCGGAGCTATCGAAATTTCTACAACGAGCTCGAATCGAATTATTTTTATTATTATTACTTTTTTTTTCAATTTTCTCCTTTTCCTTTTTCGTAATTTTAAACCGCCCCCGTCCAACTCCGCTCGTATATAAAAACAACGTCACGCTAATATAATAATAATATTTTTCATATCTTAATGGGGCCGCGCGAGGAGCGACCTTAATTATTTTTTTCGGTTTTTCATCGTTATTGTTAAAAACCATCGTTCAAACTAATCAACAACAAAAACAGAAGTGGAAAAAACCCAACAAATACACGCGCTACTCTGTCGTGACGTGAAAAATGTACTCAAGTGCAACTACGTGTATGTGTGTGTGTGTGTGTGTGTGTGCATGTGGGTCTGTTACGCTTGCAGATTTGTGTGCATAATAAACGTCAGCGACGGACGCACTTTGTTTAACGGCCACGAGAAAAAGTACAAAAATTTTGTTTTTGTTCATGATGTACACGAAAACATCAAATATTTTTCAAACGTACGAATCATCTGTTTCGTGAAACATTATTGGGCAAATAGAATTGCTAAATAAGTTTTTGGCGCCCACGTCACTCGAACTAAGAAAAAAAAGAGAATGCGCGAAAAAAAAAGTAAGAAATACATTTAAAAAATTAGTCAATGATTGTGTAATGACGCGATGCCAATAAGAAGAATTAACTTTTGTTGATTCTCACATGTACATTTACACGATAATAATAATAATAATAATAATAATAATAATAATAACTATACACATACGTATCAACGGTTTCATTCGCGACTTCTCTCGCTCCATTTATATACGCCTCTGCATGCGATAATTAGTATAACTTTTTAGATACTTGCAATAATAATAATAATAATTTTATATCCAATAACCTAGGTATATATATATTTATTTCATCTTATCTATACACGATCACACTGTCCTTACGCACCCTCTCCGTCCAAATTCATTTTGCCCTACGTTCTCTGACCCCCCGACGCACGGACACACGCAGAAATTCAATATCGATGTTCTTGCATAGAATTAATATTCGATCGAGCTGTGCATTATTCAGATAAAGAATGATAAGTGCCTTACATACTTGTGATATATGGTTTTTTTTGTCTCCCTAACTGTTCTGCACAGGTGCAAATCCAGAAAATGTGTCGCTCAGCAATTTATTTATTTTTTGTTTCTAATTTTGGGAAACACCTCGAATCTAAGCATTCAATTTTTTTTTCTCCTCCATCACGTGATAATTAGAATAATTAGCCAAACACACCGATGATTAAATGTTATTACAGATTTCGAGTACTTATCACAAGTGTTTCTTAATTATATTATATACAAATTAGCGAAAAATATAAAGATAGAAAGCGCCAAAAAATTTTTCCTTGCGTGTTGCAATACAAGTCTATATAATGCGTATAAGTGTATATTGTGTGTGTTTATATAATTATATAGACGTGTCGACACATTTCCAGAGTGCGAAAAAGCTCTGTCGCGATGTTTCCTCCTTTCTATCGCGTGCACTGTACTGAAATTTTAACGCCATAAAATATTATAAAATTCAAAGAAATAGAGACGAAAAAACGATTTACGTGCGTGATAGTTTCTTACACTTAAAAACAAAGTATCGAAAAAAGAGAAAAACATAAATATATACTTTCAGTTACACTGAAAAACAAATTCAGGTTCGCAGGCGCTTTTGTCACCGCTCGGCGGAGTTTTATTCAACGCTTTGAGAAAAAAAGAAAACGAACGAAAATTTGAAAGAAGACAAATTTTTATAATAACTTCAAACAAAGAGAATAATTTCGAAAAAATTCAACTTATCGATATAGAGTAAATAAAACGAAAAAAATGAAAAAAGAACACTTTTTTTTATTTACAAATTATAATAAAGCTATAATAGTGTGCCGCTCAGCTATTTGTTTTATTTATTTATTTATTTTTTCATTCATCAGCTCTTCTCGCGTTTTCTTACTTACGTCCACTTGTGTATCTATTTTCACGCCAGTATTTATAAGCCTAAACTATATAAGTGCCAAAAAGTATTATTACATGATACGATTAGTGATTATTTATTAGGTACACCGGCATTAATTTTGAAGAATTTTGAAAATTTTTATCAATTTTACCACATCGATCCCGCCCGTCCTTCTATCCTATCCTATTCTAGCCTATTCTATCGTAACCCGTTCTTTTTTCTGTCCCAGTTCTTTGCGTCTCACGAAAAATCATCCCACCCTTTCTACTCGTAATGTTGCACTTTCGCGCAGCGCTTGACTTACGACTTAATTTTTTTCATCAAATTTTTATCTCCTTCCAACGTCGTTAGATCAAAATGTTTGTTTACGGACAGTTATAATTTATCACCACCTAAGTATGCATACTTTTTAATCGAAATCTTAAATTTTATCGTCTTCTCCTTACTCCCGGTAAAAATAGTGCAACATCCATTCCCATTCGTGCCTTTATCTTTCTCACACTCACACTCGTAATTACTACTATTATTTTATAAGTAACTTGAATTCTGGGGTGTGTTACTTTTAACTTGACTGATTTCGCAATTTTATTTTTTTTTCCAATTTTACAATTGTTTTTTTTTTCTTCATTTACTTTTCGTTATAATTTTTACAAAAATTTTCAGCGATAAAGATTGACTTGATCGCATTGCCGTAGCGATTTCGTTTTGTTTTTTGTTTGGCGTGATCCGTGAGTGAAAATACAAAATGCATGAAAATGACCGACCGAAAAAAGAAAAAATCAAAATGCCATTATTTCGTCCTGAATTATTAGTCAAGTGAATGTCACCCAAGACACTGGTTTATAACGTATATAGGTACAAAAGTGCAAAAATAAAATGCTCTGACTAACAAACTATGTGTTTCATTGTTAACATAAATAAATATTATACATCTATCTTTCTGTTATCATTATAAATCGAGTGCTGAAAATTTATCGTACAGTATATTATAGCCTCGGCCTAAGGTCGAGGAAGTAATACAAAACAAAAAAGCCACATCAACCAATTGATTTATCGTTACCTGCGAAGACACGAGTTTAGCATTCGCTATTTGGTAACAAATATGTTAATGAATTAAACATGTGATAAATTGAATATGTATTTGTATGAGTCTTATGTATTTGTGTGCGCCATATTTCATGACTTTAAGTTCTATTTTCTTAAAAAAAAAAGGCTCTGAGGTAGAAAAATGTTTCTATTTGGCAGGTTTTTGCGTGGTTTCGCACGCGTACATTATTACTATTATTTGTATGGTTATCATTATTAACTTTGCGTTATCATCGATATTATCGTTACCATCCAGTTTCTTTATCATTATTTTATTGTTAATGTCTGTTATTTAATTTCCATCTCATCACGGCCTTTATCATTTGAACTATGCTTCCACTGTTTAATCTTTAAAAATGCCACTTGTTTCTATAAAAAAAAAAAAAAACATTAAATAAATCTCATCTGTAACTATTGTTTATTGTATAATAAATAACGTCTCGCTATAGGCATATCGTTGTGAGGTAACCTTTTTGCAATAATATTGCGACAATATTATAAATATTTGTGTATATATAATATATATAAATACATCGATATATAATTACCGACGTATATCATCTGTAACAAAATCACTATTGTTTTCTATTTCTATATGTCATATTCAAGGAATTATGATGCGAATAAGAAAGTATATCTGCGGCAAAAACCTGTAAAATACTGCAACAATTAATATCGCGCTGTAAATGTCCTTGACTAGGAGTTTTATCTTTAACTACGTTCGAGCTTCCAATCGGGCTAAATACAATGCATCGTCTCTCGTTTAATTGATTAGTTAAGGCGGTCGAGTATACATAATGCTCGAGTACATTTTATTAATATTTCTCCATGTGGATAACCGATTTTCTGCCATTCCTTGGTTTTTTTCTGTCTTTACTTCACACGCTGGTAGTTAGAAAAATTTTAAATAACAAAACCATACATTCACGTTATTGGACAGCGAAACTTATTATTTCTAAAATATTAAAGGATTTAGTAATATTTTATGACTGGTATTTTTATTGAAAATAAATCATGATAGCGTGTTTTTAATTTTCTTTTATAGAAGGCAATTGACGATTTTGCATTTAAAATTTTTTCAAATTCGCAGCAATAAGGTAATAATGGCAGTCGGTTTTTTTCAATCGGTAATCAAAATTCGGAAAAAAGTTATCATCTCTTTCGTCTCATCTGAGGATCCGGCGGCTACTTATGTTCAATTACAATTGTCGCTCATTCATTATTATTGTTATCATTAGTATTATTATTTAACTATTAAAAACGCGTTTGTTTTATCTTCACTATTGTATCGTCGGACAAAAGTCCGGCCTGTATCTCATATTAAACACTGTAAATAGTTAACAAAATGATGTTGATTGTTCTGCTCTGTAGTTTTAAAAATTGCGCGTTGAAATCTCACGGATCGCGTCGTGATTGTCGTATGCACGTGAGAAAAAAAATATTTTTTTCCACATATGTACCTACGGATCATATGGGTAATTGGCGGCACAAAGTCTCGTGAAGGAGGCGCAAAGTTCATCATTATCATAATCGTCTTGTCACCCATTTTATTCGTCGGTGGTGAAAAAACAAGCGAAAAAACGTAGAGGTAAATATTGTACACGTTCACGGTGTACACATATATAATACGTATTTATACATATATATTTCATTTATATACTTTTTTTTTCATTTATAAAGTGCGTGCTGTAAAAATCTTTGTCATCAGTATAATATCAGGTAAAAATCGTATATACGGCAGCGCACCGTTCTCAGATATTGTTAAACAACAAACCGGTGACGCCGCGTACAAAAAGGCGCCCTGCGTATCATCATCATCATCATCATTACTTTTATAATTATGATTTCATCATATTATCATTTATATATTTATCGTCTATCTATCATTTAACTATTGCACGTACGGAAACAGTCGATTTATATAACTATTGCAGTCTTTAAGTCACGATGCGCCTCTAAACAGTTTCTGTCCTTCACGAAAGTTCAGCCAATGGATGTCAATCGCGGCGCGCTCCGCGTTTCTTTAATTTTTATTATTCCTTTTTTTCAATATGCATCAACGTGGCTAGTTTTTGTTTATTCAATTATTCTGCTTAGAAGATAAGCCCTATTTTATTTTTTTATTTATTTAAATCGATCATACGCTCGTACTCTCCAATATCTTTTACTCGACAGAAATGCAGTGGTGTACAAAATTTGAATTGTAGCTTTCGAGGTACGTAATACTTCGATTTTATAAATAAATTAGTGAAGAGTATATTAATTGAGTTTCATTTTGTTATTCTTTCATTCGCTTGTGGAGGTTATGTTTTGGCACTGTGCGTATGCATTTTATCAACTGGCTTACGAAAACTTAAACCCTATTATTTATATAATAATGTTTGTACAGATATCGATTGAACAAAAAAAAACAGATAAAAAAAACTATGGCTTGCTCTGGCTCTATAGATTCAGTATCAACAGTATTATCATCATTAATTATCATCATTTATCAATATGCTATTATAAAAAACTAGGATCATTTGTCGGTTTATTATCGCAGCTCGGTTTCAGTGATTCACATTATAAATATTATAATATTATTATTTGTGTGTTTCTCGTTTATCTTCATATCTATTTTGTCGTTATTAAAAACGTCAATATCAATTTACTTTTCTTATTCTTTCTCCCTCTTACTTTCCCTTTTTTTTTTTTTTTTTTTTTTTTTCTTTTTCTTTCTCTTTTTTTTTTGTTTTTTTTTCTTTTCCGTTTTTTTTTTTTTTTTTTTTTTTTTTTTCTCCTTTTTTTTTTTCTTTTTTTTTTTTTTTTTCTTCATCTTCATCTTCATGAACTATAGTATTTGTAATTATTGCAGTAACGATAGATTTATTTCTTTCTTATTCTTCACCTCCACTATTTTGTGTTTCAATCCGCAAGGAATCATCGCATTCCCCTTGCTCTGTAAACGGACAGACAGACAAACAGACGCACATCATGCACAAATTCATTCATTCTCATCCCCTTGCAGCCATTTCATCATACTTCACGTTTCAATTCTTCCTCGTTACACTAATAATATTAATAATCATCGTCGCTGCGCGCATTCCCAACCATACATATATTTAATAATAATATGTATACATGCGCGTGCGTATAGTCATACTCGACTCGCACTTATACGAAATATACGACTCTCTCTCTCTACTCTACTCTCTCCCGCAGCCTCGACGATCATACATCCAGGTGCAAGAGTCGACAATATCTCTTCACCACCGTCACCATAAACCGTCTTCATCATTCCGGTCGAGGACTCGCAAGGTGTATTATATCCATCCATCAGCATCACCATCAGGAGATAACAACAGTAGAGGTTAGGAGGAGCAGAAGTATAGGAGGGATGAGTTGTCGATAAAATCCTTACTCTCGAGAGCATGTTGCACTTTCATTGACTAGTTTTGTGTGATTATAATTGATCGCCGCGAGGCAACTCGAGGGAAGGGGGCAAGGGGCGGGGGTGGCGACAGATGGGACTGATGAGAGGGTTACTGCTGCTGCTGCTGCCGCTTGCTGTAGTATATATAATAGTACCGCGAGAGAGGATTTAACATCATCATCATCGTCGTCGTCATCATCGACGCGTTGATCAGCGCTCGAGTCACGGTGGTGCGTTGAGCTGAATTTGCGACTGTTGCGAGCCTTGGCCGGCCGCACCGGCCAGCCGACGCCGGTAGCCGGTAGCCGGCGTTGCCGAGAGCAGGCCGCGCGCCGCGGTGGCCGCTAGAGCCGTGCCAGCGCGCCTCCCCCTGGCGGCCTGCAGCAGCAGCTGCATCAGCAGCTATTGCTTGTCGATGCCGTCGCCGGCGTTGCTCGGGACACCGGCGTTGCCAGCCCCCGACGGCCTACCCGGGCCCGAGGGATTGCTGCTGTTGTTGCCGTTCCCGTCGCGCATGTGCTCCCGGGCTATGTGCCGGCGCACGGTGTTGTTGCGCGTGAAGGTGCGCGAGCAGAACGGACAGTGCACCCGGATGCCCTGGTGGCGCTGGCGTATGTGGGCCCGCAGATTCGTCTCGTAGCCGTAGAGCCTCTCGCAGTGCGGGCACTTGAGCTTTTTGCCTGAAACAGGTATCGGAGATAAGGATTTTTCTTATCCGTTGCGCCGCGCGCGCGTGGCTCTTAAGTATAGATTACAATATGCGTTGCAATGATTATCCATGTTATATGTATATGTTATCGATAGCAGTATATAGAGCTGGATGAATGGATATGATGTGAGAGTTCGTATGTACATTACGTGATGGATGGACGTGCGATGCATGGCGGAACGGTGATTTGAATCTTGGAAACGTGCTATTTAATTTTTTCTAACGAAGCTCATGCCGTTCGGAATTTGATCATCGGCGGGGTAATGAGGAGTGTCATATAATTGTTTCCTGTATAATAACGGTACAGGAATTGTATCCTCATTGTCATTGGTACCTATCGGGTGGCTACATAGTATAGTGCAAAGTTAGCCAGGAAACCTAAGCGTTTCTCATTTCTTGATTGTAGGTGCATTATCGTGGACTTGTAACTGCTATGATCCGAATATTTCACTTGGATGAAAAAGCTTATTTTTGACAGTCAGTGTGCAATACGCACGCAGCGGAAACAATTGAGGCTTTTCACAAGCGTCGCGCAATACAATACCGCTATTTCAATATTTCACTGCGAGGAAAGAAAATTTAATTTTCACGCATTGGAGCAGCCATGTAGATCCAGAGATAGGTGTCTGAAAATGTTCAACAAACGTCTATGAAACAAAGGAAAAAGCTTCAAAGAGTTTTACTCCCCCCAAACGTAAAATACGCAGCCGTAACAATTATATATAGGGTAGACAAAAAGATAAATCGCGAAACGGAGGGAAAAAAAACGCTAAGCTGCTGTTGCTGCGCACAAGTATATACCATACGAATCTTCTGCCGTGCATGAGAGTACAATTACCTATACTGCAAAGCGTTCACTCCTTTTTTCTCAAACATCGTACATACATACGTCTTACTACACGCATAGATATACGTGGCATGTATAGGTGCTTGGCGGAACGCGGGCGTCGCGGGCTCTCCATTATACATGTATACGTTGTACACACAGACGCAAGTACAATCGACTATCGAGGCATTAGAGGAAACGTTGTGTAAGTGCACATATATGCACAAGCTCTCGGCGAGGCCGTTGGCTTCTCCTCCTCCTCGCGGAGCGGGCGCGCGTGTGATAAAAGCGCTCGCAAGGCCATGCGCACGCGGGGCGCTCCTACAAACAGCCGCGGCTGATTTATACTTGCCCGTCCTCCCCCTCCCCCTCGCCCAATACTCCGTGCTCTCCCAAACGCGCGATTGAGTCATCGCCCGCGAAGACGTATCCAATGCGTGCAGTCGTACATACCTTGCCTACCTATACGCACCAATCTTTATTTCAGATACGCACGATACGGCGCGTACAACTCACTGCGCGAATGGAAGAAGAAGTACGGCCGACCGGTTCGCTCGTCGTTCGGTTCCCTTGACGTTCCGGGCGCACGTATGCTTACGTATACAGTTGTTGCGGTGTAGCGCGGAATCACGATGGGATTTTTGAAAACTCGAAACGCAATATGAGCTTTTTCGACCCCGAAAACAATAGATGTACGAGTGCGGTCCAACATTGTCGAGCGGGCGCGCAGCTTATTTTAGCGAGCTTTCGTCTGACCATAGGTTGGCTGTTTTTGTTACGACTTTGACGTAGTTTTTTTTTTTTTTTTTTTTTTTTCTACAACTCGTCCAGGGATGTTCGCGGATTTACCCGTATCATTTATTAACAAATGTGATTTCAAAAGTGCTGCCGTACAGGAGATACGGAGAATCCGCCGGAATATTTCGGGCCGTAACGATGCTCGTTTTCCTCGTTTCCAGGTATATGGCATACGCGATTTCGACCCCACCCCCCAGACTAATCGTCCCAACAGTTAAGAAAAAACACGCGCGGTAAAAGTACAAGTCGCTCGAACAATAGAAACGGCGCGCTGTGAAAAAAGCGCGGCCACGCGGAAAAATTGCCCGCACAATGCGCGCACTCCGCGACGTTCTCGGGCAGAGCGAACAATAGGGGGGAAAACAAAAACAAACAGCTGGCACGGCATTGCGCATGCACAACGATAAAAGAGAAGGGTATACATGCACCGATCGACCGGTATGCACCTTTGAAAGCGCCGAGAGCTACACGGAGGGAAAGAAAGAGTCGAAAGCCGCGGGGAGAGTCGCGGTATACGGAGCTGCATCCTGGACGAGAAAATTACATAAACAGACGAACGACAAACTGTGTACATGTATACGAGTGCAGGTCAGATGAAACGCCGCCGACGTGTGGTAATGTGCGTATAAAAATACGTGCGCGCGATTCCAGCAGCTGACGATCACGACGAAGGGAGCGCCTTTGTGCATGTTATAATACAGTCGCGTACGATGATACTTGATGCGCGGGTGGTGCGTAAAACGTTATAGTCGTACGGATACACGTATCTGTCAACTTTTGTACGTGGTATATATACGAGCGTATATTATAGATTCTATATACGCGCAGCGCCTGAATCGCCGCGGCAACGGGAATATCACGCGCGTGCAGGCCGCAGGGTCGCGCGCATCAGGATCACCGCGCGGATGCTGTATCAGAAAGTACACGAGCGTACGGGTGTTGGGAGTCTGCGCTCGGACCTCCTGCAGGGATGTTGTTTTGTTCTGTTCCTTTCCTTCGCTTCGTTCGTGTATACACGGGCAGCTGCAATGGCCGTATGACGTATATATATATATATATATGTAAAGTTACTGCCGCCTTTGCGTGTACATAACTCTGTACACCAGTGTGCATGTACAATAGGTTTTCACACGAGACAGATCGGAAATCAAGGGGAGCGCGGGGTGTCCGGAGGTATCCGGATGACTCTTTTTTTGAGAATTCCATTGGGTCCCGCGCGCAAAATCATTCGTCTCTTTCTCCCGGAAGTGGGGAGATGCGCGCGGGTATTCCGATGTGTGATTGTTTTGGACAGGAAGAAGAAGGAGGACGGAGTATATGACACCCAGTGTTTCCGTAAACATGCACTGGAAAAAAGTTGGG
>JAPYYV010004440.1:0-16682 GCA_030522625.1 Copidosoma aretas
GTGCGGTCCCTGGAGGGCAGCCTCCTTGTTCAGTCTCACCGTAGGTTTGTTTTGCGAACGCCTGTTTTTCGTTCGGTGCTTTTCCTTGCTGATAAGCCAAGGCTTTATTGTAGTGAAAATCCTCAGCTTTTATATTGAACGTCGCAAAATATAGGTTACCTTAAAATTATCCCAAATATTCCGTAGAGTATTGATCGAGTCGTGGTATTAGCAAGGCCGTGACAGAAACTCATTTTTTTCTTGTTGGGACGCAAGGCGCGCGCTTCTAAATATTTCAAAATTTTACTGCAAATATTGACGAAAAATTGTATTTTATGAAGTCCTTGCAATCGTCTGATCATACAGATAACATACAGTTAATTTTTCATCATATAAACCTTTCTTTATTTATTCCAATAGAAAACAAATTTAGCAATTTTATGTAATGTACGTAAAAGCAGTTAATTGTCGTTTACCGCACGGCTATACATGGAACTGATGGTGCTCGCACGTACGTTTTAATAGCAGTGATACTTACTAACACAAATATTCCTTAGTTGGTAGCTCTGCTTACTGGGGCACAGTAAATAACACACAGCGATGTATCGAAGGTAGTGTAATTACTGTTGGATAAGAGGATATTTGGTCACTTAGTGTAGTTTCAAAAAATATTATTTAATAAATAAAGCACTTATCTAGAGTAAAATGAGAATCATATACATTTTGTAGTACTGTTAAATCTTGAATCAGGTAGTATGCCATGTCAATTATTGTAATGTAACTCAAAAATCATCTTATTTTACAATAAACAATTTTTGAAAGAATAAGGCTTAATAAAAATCGATAATTTATCTACAGAAAATCGTAGTCGGGGGTAAATGACCTAATTACTGCACACTTGTTTTTTTGTCGGCTGTAATAATATTACTACATGCTTATTTGACGGAAATAACATCAAACTAAAACTTCACAATGAATATCTGCTATCAATTTAACATCAAATAATTTTTCTGGTGTTAAAAAACTTAATTATCCGTGATAATCAAATATTGAAAAAATATCTCGGTGCATGTATTACTACGCACCCAACCTTATTAATGCGCACCAATTACTACGCGGGGCTAAATACTACGCTCCAAATACTGCACACCTCATTAAAACATTTACAAGGCTATTTGATTTATAAAGGTACAAATTTTTGATCCAATAACTTTCACTTTCCATTACAAGTAAGCAGACTGTTGTTGATGTGAGGAAATCGTCTACTCGAGAAAGTGTCTGTTGGAATGAAGTAAAAAATTGTTTTGATGGAACCGCTAACTTTATACCACTGCCAATTTTTGTTGAATTCAGATTTAGTTACAAATTTGTAAAAATAATTACTTATGATGGTGATATCTTGTTCCGAGTACTATTCAGACGTATTTAGGTATTTTAAAATAGATGAATCCTATCATTATATTTAATTGCGCAGTTATTCGGTCGCGCGCAGTAATTGCGTCAATTACCCCCATCAGCAAATTAAAAAAAAGATTAAAATTGTAAAAATATGTCGAAAACTTTTTTGAAAAAAAGTAAAAACTAAGTATTGAATAATTTATATATTTAATAATTAGCAAATCAATAAAATAAAAGGAATATTTCTATGTAAACATTAGTTATTATTTAGAAAAGTTGCATCAAGTATCTTCCTTTTCAATGTTTCATAAATCATATTAAATAAGTTGTTGGATAGTTTATTAAATATTAATGAAAAATATTTTAACAAATTTATAAAAAATGTATATGAATATTTTAATTAAAAGTAAGTTACAAGACGCAATATAAGAAGATAAGTATCTAACATACAGAGGTAGCTCTTGCTTAAGTTGACATTGTACACGGCTCGTATGCACGAAGTCGCGAGTTCAAGTCCCGAGAAAAAAATTTTATTTTGAAATTAACAATTCACTTTTGTTAAAAACCTTCGAAGGGGGAAAAATTTGAAATACTTGAGGCACTAACTTTTTTCATAGACTTATTGAATTAAATATTGAAAGAGTCATGTATATATATCATATACTTTTTATATACAGTGTAAATTATATATATTTTCAGATATTTTATTTCTGCCTGGTATCAAATAGAAAATTCTGTCTAACTGTAAAGGACAAGCGATAAAGAAATAAACCGTGTAAACACCCACTTGTTAGGTTTAATTTTTTTACTTAGGTTACACGAAAATTTAATGCGAAAATGCTGTATTGAAAAAAAAGTTTCTTTAGTAATTTGAAAAAAAAGGGCATACCGTCATTGTTAATATTTGGATTGCTAATATTCCACAGGGGAATACCCTCTCACTGATCAACTTTTCACACGGTATAGGAAACCGTAGTGTTATAGTTTGTTGTAGCAATCATACTAAAAGCCATAAGCTGTTGCAAAATTACTTTTTAGAAAATACAGCTCTATTATACAGAATATGCTTCAATTTTAGATCTCAATCTTGATTAACAAAGTCACAGTCATTAAAAAGAAAGTTAACTCCTATTGGTCGCATAGTTACTTTTTTTTCGAATTTGTAGAAAATTTTAAGCAATGCCATGCAATCGAAACCATTGTCCAATTTTTATAAGCCTAAGAGATTTTAAATGTGCGATTAGGCTTCAAATAGTTTTCATCGGAAAATGTACGTTTAATATAATAAAATCATAAATTGTATGATTAAATATTAAAATATACGATCATCTTACTACGTAAAATCGAGTACGGTAATAAAATTAGACAACAAATGAAAATTTTCAAGTTTTTTTAGTTGCAAATTCCATTTTTCGTTAACTATCCAGCGGATCAAGTTAATTTTTAGAGTGCTACTTGTACATACGTAAACTATATTTTGATCAATTTTTAGCATCGTATCTGTATTCTAAAAATAGTTTCTTTAAAATAATGAAATGACGATTATTGTAGTTTTTGTCACTTGGGATCGGACTATAGGTCGGAAAAGGAATATTTTTTTCAAATTGTAGATAATGTAGTGGGCTAAAACCTTCAAACAAAATATTTTTCCTACGGCCCTCTGTTCTTCTTATATCTAATACAATCTCAAAAAACACCGTTTTCCGGCAGTTAGTATTTCATAACCTAAAATACAGTCGTATATTTCTGTTTCAAAATACTTATGTAACATAAAAAATATTTAGAAGCGATAAAAAAAAAAAATTTTGGATTTCCAGGAAGTAATTTTTACTATTCATCTGATCTACAATGCGGCTATAGAAGCATAACTTTAATTAATTTTTTTATGAAAGGAAGAATGCTTTCAATGGTTGTCTTATATAATCTCTGAGTTATCAAATAAGATCAGAGGTGGGTACGTGGAGCATGCGGTGGGTCAAAGACCCACTGGTATTCATACTCTAAACAATTATTCATGAAATTCATAATGGTACCGTCGTCCTATTTGCAGTGCCAGTGTTTAAAGGGGCCTACGTTTGGCTAGACATTTTTGAATCATCATTCTTCTAATCATAAGTACTCTCTGAATTAGAAAGTCTGCATATTCACTCAGTCTACGTGCGTATACGCTTCTTACTTGAGTCAAAAGTCGTTTACGGAAGAAAAGTAAATATTCACGTATTAACAAAGCTTAATAAGTTTACTTATATGAAAAGTTAAATATGCACCCAAGAATAAAATAAAAAGCATTTGGAAAATAAATAAAATATATCACTCTTGATAAGTAAACGACTTGTTAAAAGCCCCTCTATGGGTTAGCTTTGAACGTAGCGAAAGGTATTTTGGCGAAGGGTATGAGCTCAAGGGGGATACGGTGTCAAGCCAGGCGGACTCGTTTCGGAGGGGTCTACAGAGCAAAATAAAGAATTAACCCAACCATTGCCTTTTGCTCCCGGGTTCTCTGACTCTCGTCGAGAAGTAATTAGCGATGATGGTGCCTTGTAAGCCCCAGACATAGTTATGTAACTTGCGGGAAGCGGTAACCATGTAACAGTTATGATATAATTTAAGCCTATGATTATCACTTGCTTCCTAAGTTACCATGGTTATAGTTAAGTAAGTATAGTTATAGTCAGTATCTAAAGAGAAGATTTTACTTCGAAATAAGTGGAATCTACTTTTTCTAATGAGAACTAGAGGCTCCGCCCTGCGTGATGTGCACGCCAATCCCTCACAGTTAATAGAAAATATTTAATTTCTTGATTTTGTAAGACAAAAATTAAACAAATCAATACGATTTTTATTCCGCGCGAAAATGTAAGCTACTATTCTTTAAATCTCATTTTCAAATTGACGTGCCCTTGACCGATCTCGACGAATCACAGAACGAATAAATCAATGACCATACATTTTCATTATTAGGAAAACATATCGACCCCTCCTACGGAGAAAGGCTCATGACGGTACGCTACCATTTACTTTAACATTGTAACGTACTGTCATGAGCTTTTCTTCGTAGGAGGCGTCGATATAATGATTGTAATTGTATGAAATATTTGTTTGAAACATGAAACTAATTTATAAACTTAAAACTGAACTAAATTTTGATTTTTTTAAATTTGATGTTCGCATTTGCTGCTCTCAACTAACCGCAGCTAATCACATGCATTACTTAGTCTACTTAATCAACCAATCACAGAACAAATAGATCGATGACAACCAAAATTTATGGGTAGGACTATTCTCACTTGTAAAAAAAGTCAAATTTATACTCTTTTAGATTTGAAGAGTATAACAATAATACTATTGATTGGAATACTACAACATCCAGAATTTCTATTGTAAAATATCCTTTAACCACGACAACTATCTTTGGAATTAATTTTTTTGAAATAATCTATATTTGAAAATCATAAAAAAAAAAAAAAAAAAAAATAACTCAATTTTTTCTTTTTCTCCATAAGAAGTGATCTGTAATAAAAACAAAACAAGCACCCCCGCATAATGAAAATCGGTTTATGAAATCCTAAGATATAACTGATTATATACATTCCCTATTAACACACACGCACACCCAGGTACTGAATTTTTAAAATTTTATCTGAATATATTTTTTTGTAAAAAATGTATTGATCTTTTAGAATTCATTTCGTAAAATATCCAAAATCAACAATAAATAGCTTTAAAATAAACTTTACAAAAAAAATTGATTTTGGAACATTGATAAAATAAATTAATAATTACATGTAAAATACTATTGACAACGTCTAGACCGAGCTGAGCCCGGTCAGCTAGACCATTACTTTCGTACAAAGTCGAACAATTTTCAAGCAATGGATATATATTTTTTTTTTTCTCTTGATTTGAATTTACTTCGGAAGTATGTCAAACGATCAGTTATGACACAGATTCAATAATTAAGTAATTTAGGAACCAATAAATATTAATATTATGATTATTTTTCTCATTGTTATTGATATTATTATTAATATTATTATAATTTTTGTGTCGCAACGTGAGCTTTTTCTGTATGTTATAATGAAAATATTCAAAATGAGATTTGATGCTATGTTGCATCTCATCGTATTCTTTGTACATGTACTATGTTGTACTCTTATTTGTAAATATTACATAGGTTTACAAACAAAGAAAAAAACATTTGGGGCGCTAAATATGAATTTGATTTCGGAGTTTCTTCAGCACGCGAGTATTTTCGGTTATTTATATCCCAATGTGCTGAAATCGCTATATTTAGGTACTTTTTAGGCAAAATGACTCCAAAACATTGAGGATCCACCAAATTCAATGCTCGAGTCTTATTCAGTGGTAAATAATGTATAAAAAGCAATACTTAAAATCCTGGTTAAGAATTATTAATAATTTTACTGTATGCATAAACGGCATAGTACCAGAAAACGATTGCATCGTTGAAAAACGCCTCATTTTCTTATAATTACTGCTATTATGTATACTATGAGTACGCATACCTTTATGTGCTCAAGTCCACACATTAATTGTAGTAGTTGTTGTGTATGAATACAATTTTCTATATTTTTATATCGTCAATCTCTTGTAAGTCTGTCTGTCTGTCAATCTGTCTGTCTGTCTTTCCGGGCAGAATCAGGTGGTGGCTGCGATAAGACTGGATCAGCTTGGCACTGCGAGGTGTCAGCACCACACAAGCCTGCTGCAGTAAAGACTTCCCGTGGTACAAGAAGTTGATTGTAACGAGGGGCCGCACAAGTTGGTAACGTGGTTTAAAGTGCCACAACTACTCCTTTACCAGTGCTGAGCGTGGGAGGGGCAGAACGAAAAATGACCTATTTTTTTCTTGGGCTGACTTGAATTATGCACCCTGGTCCTAGGTGATATTCAGCAGAGGGCCGTGTTGGCTGGTCCCCCTCTCGAAGAGGGCTCTGGCTATGGAGCTTGCCTGCTAGTCGGTCTCAGGGGTAGCTTTAGACCACCTGATAAGCTCGTCCATCCCCATAAGACAGTATTGGAGCTCTGGCCAAGAGGCATCCTGATGAGATCCACATCGATGTGCCTAAAGCACCCTTTTGCCACATCAAAGTTGCCGAGGGTGGCACTGTTATATTGGTGTATTTGAGCTTGCTAGTACGACTCACAAGGTTGTGCCAAGTGGCTGACCTCCTTGCGCTTGCCCAGTTAGACGAACTTATATTTAATGAGGCATACCAAGGCTTTGATGCTAGAATGTAGGGCTGCGGAAGATAAGGCCGGACTATACCTTTTTTTAGGAGTGGCAGAACATCTTGATACTGTCAATCAACAAGGACTGCGGGTCCAGGCTCAAACTGTCCATGACGAGCTGAAGCTACTGGTCCCCAACCTGTGCGGATGCGATGACTTCCTGGCTATGCGTTAAAGATATGGATACGGTGGCTACTCGCGAAAGCAAATCAGTGACCATGTTGTCCACACTTTTGTCATGGGCTATCTTGGCATTGAACTGCATGATATACCCTAGCTGATGAGCCTGCCCCAGTGGTGCATTCTTAGAGCGCTTGAGGACTGTGAAGCCTAGAGGTCTATGAGCTCGGCCTTTGAAGATTTTTTGTCGGTACTTGATCACAGCAACGATTGCCAAAAGCTATTGGTCAAAGACAGCGTAATTTTGTTCTGTATCCGAAAGCTGTCTAAAGAAGAAAGCCAGGAGCCGCCAGCAGTCTCTCTTGTCCCGCTGTTGAAGCACTGCATGGATAGCGGAGTCAGGGGCATCGGTCCTCAAAATCAACTGAGTGTCGGCCTTTAGAGAGGTAGTAGTGACTGCCTTGGAGATGGCGAACTTGCTCTGGACAAATGCTGCATCGGCCTTTGGCTACGAGGACAACACACTATTTTTCTTTTTGGGCGACAAGCTTCTTAGAAGATTATTAAGTAGCACAGTCATGTGCGCTATCCTCTTGATGCACCAGCGGTAGTATTTAAGGAGGTCCAAGTATCACCGCAGCTCGTTGGAAGTCTGCAGGCACGGGTAGTCGTTGATGGCTTTGACCTTGTAAGGTAAAGGCTGAAATCTATTAGCCAAGATAAAAATGCCCAGGTAGACTAGTTGGTCTTATCCAAAGGCACACTTCTCTAGGATGACGCGCAGCTTTGCCTTGCGGAGGATAAGGAATAGCTGTCAGAGATTATGCAGATGCTGCTAATGGTCACCTAAAAAAACGATAATGTCGTCCAGGTAGACCTTGACGATCGGCAAGTCTCGGAGAAGATAGTCCATCTTTCGATAGAGAGACTGTTATGGGTTCCATTGGCCTAGAAAGGATCAAATGAACTTAAAAATCTGAACGATGTCGTCACCGCAGTATTTCAAATGTCTTTTTTTGAGATTCGGATCTGGTAGAAGGTTTTCCTCAGGTTAATGACTGAGCAGACTCTATCATTGACCTTATGTTGCAGGTTCTCGATGATAGGCAGATGATACCAGTCGGGAGTCGTGTCAGCGTTTAGTTTCCGGTACTCTCATGTGACGTGCCTGGATTCATCTGGTTTTGTGATAAGACGCCGTGGGCTTGTACACTGGCTGGAGAAGGCCTGGATGATGCCTGGTTCAGGAGTCACCTGACTTGTCTTTGGCCGCAGCGAGACAATGATCGGTGAATCTCCGGGGGCAGTCGAAGACTGGCTGGCTAGTCGTGTTGATTTCGTGTCAGACTAAGAGGTCAGGCAGATTATACATAGCCATACAGGATACTCGGCTCAACTTATAATTATTGCGACGATAATATGTTATTTGTGAACCTTACATACATTTGATCATGAATGAAGTTACAATAGAAAGAATGAATATTAATGTCTCAACCATAGAACAAAGAATACAAAATAATTTACACAACTCAACAAATCCAAAGTTAGCAATAATTAAGAGTATTTTAGTAATGCCACCTGGGTAATAGTCTTGGCTATGTATAATACAGATGTAAAACTTGTTATTGTTGTACAACACTTAATTTAGTGGTATTTATCAAACTCATGAATGACACTATTCATAAATATTTTATATTCATGGTCTAATTTGTTAACGCCTTGTTTTCTATTAATGTTGTTGTCATAAAACAATATATTTAGCATCTTTAAGAACTCACGCTTGAATCTATTCTTTTTTAAGGAAGTTTGGGAGTGTCATTAAGCGAGGCGAGGAACGGGGAGTCCCGCCCCGAGCAGCTTGGCCCTTTTTACTGCGCACTCCCTCTTGCACCTTGCGAACTCAATGATTTGCTTGCATTAAGCGTTGTCATTCTGTAAAATACACTATAACGTGAATTAAAATTTTACTCACGGAATCTTGAAACAATACTTCATACGTAGGTATGGTTTTTTTAAATATCTTTGCATTTTCAAAAAAATATTTGTTCATGCAAACGACAAATCAAGGTAACGTTTCGTGAGAGCCTATATTATCATACTCATTGTCATTTGTACAATTCTTTTCAAAATAACCTATAACAAATATTTAAAAAATTCATATAAGCTCTACGTATTTCAGACTATCAAGAAAAATTAATATCATTGTGATCTCTGCATTTTATTATTTCTCCCGAACCTTCCTATGTTCAAGATTATAGGTTTGTCAAAATTAAATTTACAGTTGCATTCAGAGGTATGGTTCAAAGCACTGATCTCGGGTGGCCCCTACTCACAGCCCTTCTATGCTCATCTACACACCTTTTATTTGTCCAGCATACAAACTCCCACATCTGCATAAAATCTTGTACACTCTACCACTAATATCTTTCATAACATAGGACGTTTCATGTCACCTGTATAGTGGCTCAAAAAAAATGAAAGTTTTATGCCTTATTAAGGGATTTGTACTAATATTGTATGTCCAAAAATCGGTTTTTTAGCTATTTTGGGGTAAAAAAATGAAAATTTTTTTTCTAAACAATGATATTTCATGGATAATTTAAACAACTCTATCTTTTATTTCAAATCATCTTTTTCATTAAAATTGTTTTTTTTTATTAACAAAAATACATGTTTTTCAAAAATTAGTCATATCTTAAAAGCCCTTTGGGTGATTTCGATGATTCAAAGAATAAAGTGGTTTTTTTTGTATCCTTCTATCGGTTCCGAAGAAAAATTCAAGTTTCATACTAGAGTAAGGTTGTTATCATCATATCAGATTGTCTATGTCCAGAACGTGATTTTTTGCTACTGTTAGGGCAAAAAAATTATATCTAATAATTTTAATAGTTGTATCGTATAGAGAATTAGTAAACAGCTATATTATATATCTAAATTTTTTTTTATGTTATATCGTCTCTTATGTTAAATCAAATCTTCAATTTGCTTTCTTAAATCAGTCATGTTTTGGAAACCATCTGAGTATTTTCGATGATCTTTGGCTCTAAAAGTTTATTTCTGTATCCTACATTTGTTTACAATAATGTTTGATGTTTAATACCCTATCAAGGTTGTTATAACTATTTGAAATGCTGATAAAAAACGGTTTCTGCTATTTTTAGAGTATAGAATTTTTTTATTAATTGGTACATATCTATATTCTGTAGATTATTAATTGACTTTCTATGAATTAATAACATTTTAGCTACTAAATAGTTATATCACGTACATAGTTTTCACTAATAAGTTATAATTATGTGTTTAATTGTTTTCCGTTCATAAAAATTTTAAAGATATTTTTTGTACTGTTTGGGTAAAAATCATCATCTTATGTTTAAAATAATTCTACATTACAAAACCTGAAAACAGCTTCTTTTTAGATTTTAAATTTTTCTAATGCCTTATCCTATTTGTTCTTTGATAAACAATTGCAGAGTGATAATGTTAAGGAAGGTTTGTGCTGATTTATTAAAAGCGACTTTTTTTGGTACAAAAAAATAAACAGATCCCGAGCACCTAATCCCTAGTGACCGAATACGCTCGCTCGCTGGCACATTCATCAATTTTATTCACTAACTTGATCGCTAGCTCTTAATCCTTACTGACCTACTAAGCTCTTGTGTCTGTACTTTTATTACAAGAATAATTAAACTATTTTTCTAGCTCTTAATACCTAATCATTTCTTTGTCTGTTAATATATTTTGAATACTAACTATATCGCGAGCACTTATCTCCCAGCGACATTATGCACTTGCTTGTCGGCACTGACAAAGGAGTGCATTAGCTCGCTAGGTATTTAGTGCTCCAAATGTAGTTTAAATATTATAATAGTAATATATTAAAGGTACATAAATAAAATTAATGCAGACAAAGGATCACACTGGGTTACTGGAAATTGAGTGCTCGGAAAGTAGATAATTGATATAAAAAAAATTATTACCAGCAAAAGAGATGAGACTTAAACTAGCAGAGAGCTCCCGCAGACAGTTGGACAATTCGTTTTTTTCGAATTCATTTTTGAAAATAAAGCAATGGAAAGTCGTTAATAGTTAAAAATACGGGATGGTGCTATAATTTGGTGCTATTTAATCTCTAAAAATTTTTCTAATACCTAGTTTCTCGCCGGTTATACAAAAGGCTAAACGACGATTTTAAACGATCGACGTCTTAAGCTAGCTCGCCAACTCGCGTATGTCTAGCTAGAAATCAGATAAATAGACAGCATTGGTGCCATGATTTATCGGTAATTCATTGCTCACATGTTGCTTACTTGTTGTTGACAGAATGACCCAGAAACGATTTTTTAGCCGGTTCTTAAACGAGTAAAAACACAAATTCTACCTTTCCAGGTACATAAGACCGTGCTTTTTTTTTTTTTTAAACGGGTAAAGCCAACGTACTGTTATGCATTAGGGCCTACAGTCATTGTTTTTACACCATTGGTACGTTTTTTTAAAATATCAACAACATAAGTTGAAGTAAAATTTGCCAATTTTTAATATGATAAATAAGATAGCAATGCCAGGTAGAATGCTAAAATCAGATCATCAAGTCAGAAACTTGTGTTTTGAAATGTAGCTAAATTTACCTAACTCTCTGAAATCTGTGGTCTAATTTATAAAATTATTTTTTATTTAGCGTAATGTGAAAGACATAAATGAATTTATATAAGTTTAATCCTTATGTATGTTCCAACTATGATATAGGAATATTTTACTTTCAATAAAACATTTAAATTACTATATACCTATTATAATCTTATTAAGTTAATCATTTATTTGAAAAAGATAAATTTAAATAAAGAAGAAAGGTAGAACATTATTTGCAACAGGATAATTTTTGTCCATACAGTATTTGTATATTTTTGTTGCTAAAAAGTCAAAGCTACTAGCATTATTATTGTCTGTAAAGTTGGCACGCTACTTTTACACAAAAGAATCGTATTTGGCATATGAATTGAATTTTTCGCCCTTATTTTGCAGTTCAACTACTAAATTTGAATTTGTAGTCGTTAAATTGAGCTAGATTAATGGGTGCAGTGCTAACTTCATATGAGGCTGGCACTCGACCTACGCATATATTAAGATCAGAGCTTTTGCAAAACCATGCATGATAGCAATTTTCAGTTTTTAGCTCGTTTTTAATAGCCTGTTGCCTATTCTGCAGCCAATTTTTTTGTGGCTTTCTTATTAAGAAGGCTTTGTATTGATCAAATAAAGTTTTCTCTGGAATATGATTATTATACTGTTTAGAATGAAAATGTATCGTTTAAAAAAATGTTTGTATCTGTCTTTCTCTCTCTCTCCATCCACGTACGCATGAAATTAGTCATATATTGGAAACCGTCCGAACGAATTTATTGATCTAGGGCTTGAAACGTTTGATTTTATATCCTCACAGCGGCTAAGAATATGAATTGAAGATTTTCAATATTATGCTTGATGTAACAATTTTTAATATTCTAAAAATTATCTTAAAAAATAATTGACACATTAATATTAATAAAAAATAATCACACAATAATTAATAATAATACGAGCAATAATACAAGTTAGTAAAGAAAACCTTTTTTTATAACGCAGTGAAAATATTTTAAATTATTTTTATCAATACTTCCATCTCATCAAAACAAAAAAAAACAACTTATTTTACATTTTCAATTATCTTTCTACGTTGTATCTTTTCTTTTCTATCTCAATAATTATTATTTTTCGATGAAATACAAATATTATTTAAAATATAAGCTTTATTTAGAGATACGATATAAAAAGTATAATCATGCAGGGCCTCAAATTTGTTAATTTTTCATCATCAAACCCAAAAGAATTACCTAATTTTGTGATTATAAAACGGTTCTAATTACGATTTTTTCATAATAAAATTTGATGATATGATTATAGTTCATCAAAGGTTAAGCTTACTATTTTAGAAAATTTTGATATTTTTTTTTAAACTGAATACTTATAACCCCTAAACATGGTGGTTTTCGTCACGTAATCGCCGTGGCCGCCGGGGCTCTTTTGCGGCCGTAGGGTAGCCCCTGTTGGTCGGCGCTTATATGGCGGATTCTTCTTTCTCTACCGAGGACGCAGTAAACGTCCAAAGGTCCTTAAAATCACCCGAGGTAGGAAATACTGTCTTCATTTATCAATTTTCCATTTTTTCTTCAATTTATCGACATTGAAAATCGATATTTTTGCAAATAAATTTCATTCCTTTAACGTTCTTAATGAACATTTATAAAGTCTAAAAGACTATGAAATCTGATACAAAAACAAGTGAAGATTGATACGCGAGCGTGTAAGAGTATAAGTAAGAATACTATAAGTAATAATCGTGTATACCTCCACGCTTTCTGAACAAAATTTAATCAATCACGGCGGATCTCGTTCTTGTTGTTGGAAAACCATTACTACTAAAAATAAATTATCTATTCTATGGACTCTTTCATTATTCTATTTTATTGATTCTAGAAAATTAGTTGTTAAAAAAATTATTCTTTCCCTTTTTCAGTTGGAAATATTATATTTTAAATTCGAATATCGATAAGATCATCAATTTTTTTATAAAATAGAGCCCATATAAGAACAAATTAAAATGTATTAGGATCTATTTGGGTATGTTACTATGTATACTATCAGTTATATTTAATTATGATTCTTATGATTTTTAAAATAAATTTCTTTTGAAAATACCATTTTCTTTGAAAGAACTTGCTATTTTTCCTGTTTATATTGTTTATTTCCTTTGCATACGAATTAATATACAACCAAAATTAAAAATGTTTATTACATTGATGGTCTTTTTTATCTTGATTTCGATCATTTCCAAAGATCAGTTTTCTTAAAAAAGATTATTAGTGACATTTTGACCGATATCTCATGATGTTATATGTCAAGCAATATAAAATATTACTTCAATCTCTTCAGTCAAAAGCAGAAAATATATTCTGGTATCTATAAGTGTAAGTGTAAGAGTCTCCTATCCTGGATTTTATCATACTCTATTACCGTCAATTTATGTTTAAATCCGATAGAACTAATATAATCTTGCATGCAAAATACTTATTTGTGTTGATTTTAATAATCCTTCATTAGCGAAGACCTCGATATTCTTGCTTTCTAAAGTTTAATATAATCTTACATCTTCTGTCGGTGTTAATAAGCTGAGTATCAATTATTGTAGATAAGTTTCCTGGTCTTACATTTCTCGTTTTGGTGTCAGTATACTTTTATTGGTAAAATTAACTTTTTTGGCATTAATCGCTTACCATAAAAGATATTTCTTTTTATGTATTATGTTTATAGTTTTGTCAAAAATTCGCTTAAACGAGTCTTTTTCATATTCGTATTTGTTTATATCATTGTCTTTAAAGTCCTTATGAGATTTCCCACTGAATTAAGACTTAAATTTTACTTAATTTTCAACTTTAAACTCACGTCTGTCTTCAATATAATGTACTATCTCAATAAGTACATAAGATAGATGAACTTTATCTGACAGTGTGGAGAACGGAGCTATGGGGAACCTGCTGAAGTCCTCAATTTATGGTCACAAAATATATGTATAATTATATATATATCGATGTACTGCATAGAGTATCACACCGATTTAAAGCTTTGTCTCGAAGTATAGCACCGTAGTTAGATTGCTTGCGATGCATATCTCTCACTGTATATTTCTTGCAACGGGTAGCTCGGTCATGGAAGCACTTCAAACAATTTCGGAAATAATATAAGTAATATCAATCACTATTATTTATCAGCCCTGTAATAAGATAAAGAGTAAAAAGAAATTTTTTTTGTCATCAGAGTTATTCCTCCAAGATATCAGTCGATGGAATTTCCTACCCTTAATTAAAAAATTGGATTAAATTTCGGGGGTTAAACACTTTTAAAATGGTAATAATTCAAGCAGCTTCTTTTTAAACACGCAGCTAATAAATAATTATTTTTAGAAATTAAAACACTGCATGTTTTTGAAAATTTCCATTTATGGAAATCTCCCTTTTCTCATAACAGCTACTCTTCGTAAGTAGTATATGCAAAGTGCTACTTCTCGTAACGTATAATAAGGTTAGCAGTGTTACTAATCGTGAGAGACTCGACGGTGGTGCTAAACGTTATAAAGAATCTAATGATATTTTCTTATGGACAATTGTGTGTGGCGTTATTAAAATGTGAAACCAAGGATAAATATTGTATTCAAATTGATCGAGATTGTAATTTAAAGATGGAGAATATGATTTCAGAAGAAAATTCGAATTTTAGGATGAATAACAAACAGAGATAAATCATTTTGGTGGTTTCGTAGCTTACAGATTATACATAAATTTTATCGTGTGACATTAGAAGAAAATATTTAGTAATTACTTTGTAGGATTTCTCTTAAGGCATGATAAAACAATGGTAAAATTTTTTTCAATGCACAAAAATATTTCTACCTACACCGAATCGAAGATACAACAGTGATAGTAACATACAATTCTTGACTCTCCCGTTGTTTATTCCAGAAAACATTCACCTAGTCTAACGAGAGACTACTTGAAAAAGTCCTAATAATCTGAAAACTCTTAGTCTATGGAGAGCTGTGCACATAGCTCTGTTCTTGATATAGCAGGGCCAGCTTCGCGTGAGTTAGAACTACACCCATTTATCTTGCGTATATAAACGACTGCAAGTTTGGTATTTGGGCTACAATATAAGTGCAAAATAAGCTGAGAATTGATGGGCCAAGAAAAAACTCTTGTGTAAAAGTGCCAAGCTAACTTCACAGACGTGTATATATTTGCGGTATTGTAGTTTTTTTGATGAAAATTATAACGCATATACTTTACTTACGTTTTTGACGAATAGCAGCTTAATTTTTTTCAAGCTTTTATTTATTGGACAAAAGATATTTTAAATCATACATTTTTCTGTTACATCAATCATAATATCTACAAATAATTGCGTCCTACTATCTGGCAAAATTTATTTTCACTATGATTCCTCAATATTAACGCACTAATTACTTATGTCCATTAGAGGTGGTCAGCTCATTTTTTTCACTGACTCCTCACTTTTTTCTTTGGCTATTTAGCAGCACTTGAGTCTACTGACTAGATCTTAATTTATGTGTAAAAGATGCACTTTTAATGGGACGGATCAGCGCAAAAAGCCGTGAAAAATGTCAATTACTATGATATACTTTCTTTTTTATATTTATGTCTGACAACAAAAGTCTGCAGTCGTCCACAACCTTCGTAAAAATAGCATGAGAGTGGCAAAGTTAAGCTAAAAGGTTACGCCACAAATTTGGTGAACGTTGGCCAAAGTTTGGCAATGATGATATGCCATACTTTGTCTTTTTACGTTCGATTTGAATTGTTATCCACACCCCATATCATGCTAAACCTATATGCATTTCTTAATCTTGTTTATGAAAGATTGATAATTTAAAATATTCGTAATTTGTTTCGAATGTGAAAAATCTACTATTAAGTTACAATAATTAAAAATTTCTTTTTAAATTTAAACGAAGGTCTATATTTATTTAAATAGTAAGGGTAAAGTACCTAACAACTAAACGCACTTAAATCTGCAGATAGGCTGCAAACCCTTAAATCTTTTCATTTTTTCGTATACAATCACAATTTTCAGTTTTATCAATAAGTATTCTATCCAGTGTAATACATACATACATATGTATATATATTAGGGTGGACGTTAATTTTTTTTTTTTAATTTTGTGATAAGTGCCGGGCCTAAATCTCTTCTATGCACCTAAAAACTTGTGCACAAAAAATTTCAGGCCCCTAGGATTATTTTAACCCGACCCGCAAAGCACCTGAAGTTTCTTATGGGATTTACGTGTTAAAAAGTACGAAAATCGTTTGTTCCATATAAAAGCC
>JAPYYV010004441.1:0-16682 GCA_030522625.1 Copidosoma aretas
TTTTTTCATGGTATTATAATTCTTAAATATTCCATAGATATCACTCTTGCGATAGAAAGTATTAGTTGACTGAATCCCGCTGCATGCAACTTCTCTATTGGGGAAAAGTTCGATCCCTGAGAATGTAGCAGAGTAGTCTATTAGCTTTTATAATGAGGCTTTTTCACTTGTGACGTCATCATGAAAGATGGCGATAGCCTGGGATAAAAATTTACATTTGCATCTAAAGGTAAATTAGAGTAATAAAAGTTATCAAGATGTACAAGCTGATAAAAGTGCTTGTAAGAATTTATTTACTTCATAAGCTATTAAATAGGTGATTCGTATTAAGCATATTTACCGAAAAAGTAATGTAAATAAATAAACGAAGTTATCGAGAGCAAAAAGTTGAATAGAAAAAAATTTTTTTCTATACTTCTAAAAGTCTGATCACACAAATATTAAAATACAACAACAAGCAATGCCTAATAATGTAGAATAAATTTTAACCCCACTGAAACAATCTATACATATGATTAGAATCACGTTGCAAGCAAAAAGTGTCAAATCTCATCATCTTTGCACTTTATTTCAGTGCGATTAAAATTTTCACTGCTTTATTAGGCATCAAGATATGTCATATTTTAAAATGTACGTAATTTGACCCCTGTGAGAATAGAAAAAAAAAGTATTTCTCATCAACTTTTTACCCGCGATAACTTTATTTATTAATTCATATTACTTATCAAGTGAATATGCCAAATATTCATTGCTCATTCGATAGCTTATAAAAAGAAGTAGTTCTTACAAGCATTTTTATCAGTTGATTCAACTTTTGATGCAAATTCAAATTTTTACCCCAGGCTATCGCCATCATGCATGATGATTTCACAAGCGAATAAGCCTTATAACGTGCATAGGATAATCACAACTTATTACAGGAACCGGACAGAGCGACCGACTTATGGACAGGGTGGAAAGGAAGCCATGAATGTGCAAACCATGATCAGGCTTTAGTCGATCAAACTATAACTAAATTTTAATTGGATAAGGAGTCCGAATCGGGAACAATGTAATTTTCATACAAAACATGATGATCACTACTATTCCGTGTATTATACTTCCCATATAGGTGTATTATACTTTTGATCATGATGTAAATAGATAAGGTTTACTGGATAGCATATGCATTTGACAACGGAGAAAATCAATTAGATTTTAGGGCAATAGAGCTCAATATTTTTAGAGCAGAAAACATGTGTTTTGATATAGTGTTTTACTACTACGTCTAAAAATAACCGACTTTGTTTTACTGCGGCAGAATATAAAAAGCGTGACCAACAGTAATACAGCTGATAAAACAGATACTGGATAGGAGACCCGTACACTTCAGCTCAATATTCAATTTAAATACATTATAACCCATGCACCTAAAACCAAATCACCGAATGAACTTACCCGATTATATTGTTTAGCAATAAATAATATATCTACTAATTTAAAATAATTTCAAGGAAAAGCAAAATTATGAATCTCTAGCTTATTTAACCAAATAATCCAATATACATCAACATAATAACCGTAGGGGAAACAAAGAATCAAAGTCAAAAATATTGTTTTTAATAATTGGGTTTTGTAAGAGTGGGGTTATTATAATTATGTTAGAAGTAATTATAGAATCGTGTATTAGTCACTCTAAAAGAAAGTGACATTATTATAGGAAAATATTTTTTTTTTTAACTTTGGCGCTCATGTATAAAGTTGTACTTCTCTGGCACACAATATATGCAGATGTGAATGATTCCACCAATAGATACATCGATGTGGCTTATTACTCCTTAATTTGTTCGGTGACGATCATAGCTCTTACACGCGTACCCGGATAGATTAAAAAATGCTAAGGGTAAAAAATTTTTTAAAAAGGGGTGCTTATTTGCTGTATTCAATTAAGTCAACGGTTAAAGTCGTTTTTATGATAAAATTTTCGAAAAACAGGGCTAAAAGTCCTTTCCGTCTACTGCCGCTTTTCGATTATTTTACTTCTTGATCTCTACTGTACGAACATCGAGACTATATACCCAAACTACGGGTACGCAAGTCAAAAACTGTAGGGTATTTTGTACCTAATGAAATATATATCAAGAGCACATTCCATTATGAACACCTTAACTATACAAGCAGCTTGCACACACGTACAAAAAGCATACGTGATTTTTCAAAAGTTAACTGAAACTTATTTTTACAAAATGCCACACATCTTTTGACCAAACAACTTTGTAGTACAATCCGAGGCTGTCAGTTTTCAGTTTGACTTTGCTTGCAGATTTAATGCATATAAAACTTGCATAAATAGCAGTTTAAGCTCGCAACTGACACGGGCATTTACACAATAAAATATACATTAGATTCTCCACTGATTTAATCAAGGTATGTAAATAGTGAAGACACAAAAAAAGATATTAAAGAAGTCATTGTACCATCTATTACTGTGAAATAGAAATAGATTTATATAAAGTAGCCGCAGCAGTTGCATGGAGACAATAAGTGTATATTAAGGGTGAGTGCAGTTCACACTTCAATGTTAATTTCCTGCAGTGAAGTAATAGTTAGAATCGTCTAGATATAATTTGCTGGTCACAATTTGTAAAGCATCAACATACATACACAACAAAATGTAATTATCTTTTGTTAAATATCTAATCCCTATCAAAAAGTTAGATTTATTTGACAATTTCAGAGTTTTTTACTTTAAGTAAAGAAAAAAAAATTTTATTGGGTTTTTAATGCTTAGAATATATTTTTATTTCCAATGGCTGGATAAATCAATAAAGAAATTCTGACAATTAATTTAAAAATAAAATATAATAAAAAATTTCTCGTCTTGGGACTCTTCGAGAAACTTTCTCAACGACGCACAGTGTGCCAAAACGGCAAAATTTATGACAAAATAAAATAGGTAGATCCTGGCTCGGATCTTAATAGATTTTTTTCCTTATTTTCTGGTTTCGGGTAGCAAATTAAAGGACAATCGTGCCGAAGTTATGTTACAGCACTAGAAGGGAGGAAGGCAGTAAACCCCCCCCTCCCCCCCTCCAAGAGCCCCAAAGTGAGAAAATGATTGTTAATTTGCAATAACTCTTATAATTCCAAGCAAACACAAAATTAAAACATTATTCAAGTTTTGAAGGCATTATAAATAAAAAGTTATGTTTTTTTTTATCAGAGATGGCAGTAGCTATATGGCGGACAGGATGTAAAGAAATATGCACAATTCAAAATATTTCTGTAAAGCCTAGATCTTATCCTTTACTACCTATTTGAAATATTAATTAAATTTGTAGTCTCAATACACGAACCACCTTGAAGTGTATTATATCATTTAAAATCTAAAATGGCTGTCGATACCAAATGGCGGAATTTTATATTGTTACAATCCCTTTTATATGGGTATCGAATAAAAGGGTTTAAGAAGAAGAATACAATAGAAAGTGTGTCATAATTTAAATTCTAAAATAGTGGTCGATACAAAATGGCGGATTACTGATTTTACCACAACCCGATCAACATAAGTATCAAAGAATAGGATATGATGAGTATAATGCAGAAACATGTAAGAAACCATTTCAAATCTTAAATGGCGGAATATTAATTTTACAACGACCCAATTCACATGAAATGAGTATTAAATTAAAGTGCATGAAGAGTATAATAATGCACGCTGGGTTATAAGAATCTAGATCCAAAATCGTGGCTGATACAATGACCAATAATTAAATACAATGCAACCTCTTTGACATTGCTTAAAAATTATAGCAATAGAAATATTCTCTACGTGCAATCTTTAGCATATCTTAATTATAAAAAATGTGTGTATATCCAGGTATCTAAATGTGACAATAGAAAAGAGCTGAGTGTTTGATTCGGTTATAAGCACTGCGTCCTAGAGCATTTGTGACTAAGAAAAGATCATCCAAGTTGTTCCATCGGAAACGATTTATAGTATGAGAAATAAGTTTTTCATAACGTGGATTTTCGGCTAGTCTGCCATCCGACATAATTACAACAAACATGTTTCACTTGATCTGTATCATCTGAAAAAATTAGTGTTTACTTCATCAGAAATGGATTTAAGTCGCCGATGACCGAATTCGATAAAAAAAGAAACTGAACGAATCATTTAGTTAATGTATAAATAATTTATATTTTATACCATAGAATAAGTTTTTAAGAGACTCCAGACTCAAGAGTCTTGAGAAATCATAAGCATGTGATGGTGCGGTTGTGGAGCAATGCTTAGCGATTCGAAAAGCAACATAAGTGGGCCCTAAGTACGTCACAGATTTTGGATCTTCTATTTTTCTGCCTTTAATTTTTATGCCTGCGTAAACACTTGGAATCAATTTGTGATGTGCTGCTACCATCTAATCATGATCTGGCAACATGACCCTATAGAGAATATAATTATTCCCCCTGATTCTGTTTTTTTTTTAATTTTCTTACAATAAATATCAAAAATAATATTTTTTATCGTATATTTCTTTATACTTTACAAGTTCATCTAAAAATTATCAGACTGAATCTGTAATAAAAGTTAGCAAGAAGGGAAAGAAACCAATCAACTTAGCGTTCTAGGTCGTGAAAAAATATGAGCTCACAGTTAAAAAAACTTATAAACTCATTACATTAGATTTATGTGATTCATAAGATACATATAATTTTTACATCATTTTAAAAAAAGTTTCGAGCTGCAGGGAGTGGTACAAGAGTTGTAGATTAAAGCTCTATAAATTAGAATCATGTTGAAATTCTCTAAAAATTCGAGTCAAATCAAAATGAGAAAGGAAATTTTTCCGACAACACATTTTGGGAGACATGTGGGGCCAGAATCGGCCGAATGATCAAATCTTTATGAGATAAAGTTAAGGATATTATGTAAAAATAAATCATGCTCAGCTAGACAAAAGGTGGTGGATTGTTCATCAGCAGATCCACTACAATGTTCCAAAACCATAAAAATCTTAACAATTTATCTATCTTCGAAATTAGGATATATAATAAGGCAGCATGTTTTCAGCCAATATGAAAGTTCGTCGAATAGTTTGTACAAGAAAATCGCTACCGATATAATTATAGAACAACATATGTATTACAGGCATTGAAAACTGTGGTCTTTAATTCCATTTAGAGTTGCAATTATTATATACTTATAACTTTTTTTTATTATCTGCTGTGCATTTAATTCAAGAAACAATAAAGTTAGAAATATGCGAAAAAAATGTACATTAATTTTGAGAGTTTTTTAATCAGGTGTCAATATCACGGTTATATTTTAATACTAATCGTAGTTATACAAATATACAAATTTAATCATTTTCACATCATAGTAGTTGCCCTTCTTATAAAATCACTTTAGAAAAATCATTTTCTGTAGTATATAAAAAACTAAAAAAAATTCACTCGTATTCGGATGATGAAGCTTCATTCTTGACTTCATCGAAATCATCACTGTCTTGATGTGTATTTGTTGACATCTAAATTTCCTCTGCTTTACTTGTGATCTAAAAAATATGTTATTATTGATCAATATACATTTATAATCAGAAAGTGTATTATTATGAAAAAAAAATATTTTCATCATTGTCAATTTTTTAGACAATCATTCCAAAGGATGGTAGTATTTGATTACCATTAAACCATTTGCAATGGAGTTTTGTATCTTCGAGCTGCCGCCCAATCTAGGCCTATTTTAGCCTAATTCTAAGGAAGGGCGTATTCCGGATTTGCGCTAAGTACGGTCCCATTTCGGATCTGCGCTAAAAAGCGCCCGGTTTCAGATTTGCTCTAAAAAATGACCTATATCTGCTAAGCCGTAAGAAAATCCTATTCCGGATTTTTGTTAAGTAAGCTCCCGTTTTAGATTTGCGCTGAATAAGTACCATCTCAGATTTGCGCTATAAAGGTCCGGTTTCAGTTTTAAGCTGAGAAATATCCTATTTTTGATTCTCGCTAAGGCAAGTCCTGTTTGATTTTTGCGCTGAAAAAGGTCCTGTTTAAGATTTGCGCTAAGAATTGCCCTATTTCGGCAATGCGGTAAAAAAGGCCCCATAACCGATTCGTACCGAAAACGGCCTGATTTCAGATTTGTGCTAAAAAAAAATGTTCTAAGTCGGATTCTAGCTGGAAAAGGTCCAGTTCTGGATTTGTGCTGAGAAAGGTCCGGTTTCAGATTCACACTAAGAAAGGTATCATTTCGAATTCGCACTAAGAAAAGTCCTGTTTCGGATTTACGTGAAAAGAGCCAAGTTTCAGATTTGCCCTAAGACAGGTCTTGTTTTATATTTTCGCTAAAAAAGGGTCTATTTTAGATGTGCGTTAAGAAAGGGCATACTTCATCCAAGCGGAAGAAAGGTCCTATTTTGTATTCACGTTAAGCAATGCCCGCTTGTACACTTAAATGTATTTATTGTTCACTGCCCTTCATTTTATGAAATTCCTTCTTTAATTTAATGAGTTACGTTAAGTGGCTTACATTAAGTACATGTTAATATAAGTAAATGTAGCTAGCTCGGCTAAAATTAGAGCTTCTAGAGCTAATCCGAAGTAGGCCCTTTCATACCGATTGTCCGAATTAAGCACTTTTATAGTGCTTTTCTGAAATGTCGGCTATCTCAATGAAGTAAGTGGTAGTTCGAGGATACAAAACTCCATTGCAAATGTTTTAATGTGAATCAAACACCACAATCTATTCGAATAATTTTCTAAGAAGTTGCCAATGATCAGGGTATTCTATTTTTTTTTTAGTAATATACTTGATTATAAATGTATATTGATCAATAATAACAATAATTTAAGTCACTAACGAAGTAGTGAAAATTCGTATGCCAAGTAATAGATATCAAGACAGTGATAATTTTGATGAAGATGAGAATGAAGCTTTATTAACCGAAATAAACAAATTTCTTTTAGTTTTTGATATAGTACAGAAAATAGTTTTTCGAAAGTGGTTTTATAAGTAAATTGGATACTTAAATTTAACAATAACTAAATTTGTACGTGTGTATAACTACAATTCGTATTAATATAAAACTGTGATGTTGACACCTGTTTGAATAACTTTAAAAGTGTATTATCATCTTTTCGCCCACTTATAGCTTTATTGTTTCTTGAATTATTGCAAGAAAAACATGTACAGCGAAAAATTGAAAAACAAAATTTATAAGTATTGAAAAGTTCCCTTTGAAATGTATTTTGGATGGCGGGGTTAAGGGACAGCTCCTTACCTAAGTGTGCAAAATGAGCTCAAAATGTGAGAAATTATATATGTGTTGATAGTCAGTGGGATCACAGAGGATTTTCGTGGAAAGAAATAACTGAAACAACGCACATCGTATCCCAAATAAAATATCTATCCAAAGAAAAATTGTACAAAAAAATTCAGTACATTCATCTTCTTCACGTAAAGACAATTTATTATTCTAAGTGATCAAACATATCATAGTTGTTGCTATTTACGTTTGATAAATTCTTCATGGAGAATCCCGTATATAAGTTCCCCAAGTATCAAAAAGCCGCGCAATCACTCAAAAATAGAACAATAATAGAAATATAAGTCTACCAAGTATTTATAGCATGACTCACGACGTTCGAACTTGAGCGATAACTAACAAGAAGAGAAAGCGTTCGGTGATCAATGTTTTGATTTGTACGCACGATAATATATTCGACTGCGTGAAATTTCTTACTTTGAACGTGAAACAGAGTTTACTTCTTCAAAATCGAGTTTAATCTATATTTTAACGCTCTAATCTTTATCAGTCACGAACTATACAACCAAAATCATCTTTAGAACTATTGCGCTCGATTTCTTAATCACAATATTATAATTCATGCAACAAAAACCAGACCTTCATTATTATTGCTTCGCACTGTTGATCAAATAGCCTTCGTTCTTATCTGTGAGCTTTTACGGTATCACAGCACAATAATTTTTACCCTCAATGTAAAAAAATACAACTGATAATGATCAAAATTAAAAGAAATAGTTTAAAATAATTTACAAATTAATAAAAAATAACGACGAACTTTTGTATACCTCGCCCAAACATCATTTGATTCATCTATGAATCAGGCAAAAAATAACTTGGACTAGCTAAACGAATGATTGGGTAAAGAAAAAATCTATTCATCAACAAAAATCAAATGTCCCCACATAACTTAAAGAAAAACTTCTTGGTCTTAATCAACGTAAAAATTTCAATCATTATAACTCAAGTAATAAAATGATACCGAAAACGTAACAAATTACTCAGATTATACCACCGTGTCCTTCCCTTGTTCACTTCCGAGTGAACAATAGACTCAACATACTCTCATAATTCGTCAAATACTCAGCACTTTTTTACGCGGGCTTCTGGACTATGAGTGGGTAGTGGTAGTGACTGCACAGGCATTATTGCGTTAATAGTTTTGGTAAGCTTTGGGGTCGTTAGTTGGTGGCTTGTTCGGGGGGGCTGCGAGAATGGTAGTGTAGGGGGCTGTGGTTAGTACAGATGATGGGGGATGTTTGCGAAACTGTAACAAAATCTAAGTCCTATCGGCCGGACAATAGGTGGCGCTGCAGGAAGCGTTCAGCTGGCTTTGCGAACCTAAATAAAATCATTTATATGGTGCACACGGAGAAAACAAGCAAATTTGGGCTGGGAGTGGTGCGAGGGCTGTGGGGGATAAAAAAAATGTTGTTCGTACGTATCACTCAAAACTTGGATGCATTCACCAGTGAATTGCATGGGTAGGGCAAGGGGTGCAAGTTGGACCGAGAAAATGGCACCCTTGACTAAATGTGTACACTGAAAAAACTATGGGCCATAGCAGCAGCCACGACTTTGTGTACGTGACGAACTTCCGCGCGTGACGCACGGGCAGCACTATAGTGGGTACAGGCAGTGCCATACGTAGTCCATTAGTATCTTATAATCCTTGGTATTTTTCTTCTACATCTTTTAAATCCTGATAAAGTATTTCTCACTGCTCCTCACTCAAGCCACGAAGATTTGCTGATATTAAGTCTAAATATAAATGTTGAAAAATAATTTCAAGATCTATTAAACCACCCACATTGTTGTAATTTTTCAGTAATCGTTTAAGTCCTATGTTATCCCAAAAACTAGAATAGGCTCAAAAAGCTGTGATCGCATGGTATTTGTCATTGGGTCAGTGACTTCATAAATGCTATCAGTGTAAGCAAAAAGAAATAAGATACTCGTTAAGGTTTCTGATTCTTAGCTTAAAAGGCTTCAGAGTTCTCAAGCTCAAGAAAACTGTGTATTTATGGTGTATGGGGATGAGTTTTAGGCTGCTTGGTTTTAAAGTTGAAGCCTTTACTGTATACCTGCGGTAAGCAAGCATTCGATTATGGTTTGTGTGATTTTCGTGCTAAAAATGTATATTTTTTGTGATATTGAGTTCGTAGTATGTAATTAGTAGAATTCGAGGTCATTTTAATATAGATATTTTATAAATCTTAGCTCTTGCATCTATCAAGAAGATAAATAAATAGAAAAATTTGTATCTACTCTTATCGATTTTCGCACAGTCTTTTTACATTGATCTGCATAAAATTGATACAAATCTATGTTGATTAACCAAAATGTATCCATGGCTATGACTCTTAATCCAATCTAATCCTCGTCGCGAACTTATATTTTTTCTTAAATATCATATTATCCACTAATTTGTATGTGATTTCTATTTATTTTTATACACATTTCTGTTTTGTTGTAATTGCACGAAATTTCATTTCACATACCAATTAAGTGCTCATTTTTTATTCATTTTAATCTATATTTCTGTTAAACTTATAAACTTTGATTAAATGGCTCTGAATTTATTTTTAACGTATACAAAATGGATAAATGTAGTAAATTCATGAGCAACATTAACAGATATAATTCACACCTTTTTTCTTCGCGTTTTCTTTGTTTTTAGTTATTTTGTATAAATCTCTGGTTCATCCATATTCAATATTAAGAAACTCTATCATAATTTATAATTAGCAGTAGTTCATATCTCTAGGCAGTATTGTTAATAACTTTGAGATTTTTTGAAGAATATTTTACAACGTAAATTAAAAATTATATGTCGTAGATGTGGATTTTTAAAGTTAGAAAACTTTTAGAGATAGTAATATGTGGACTTTAGATTTGTGTTCAGCAACTAAAAATACACACTACAAACAATTTTTGCTACAATGCATATTTAAAAAAAAATAATGTAACTGTGTTATCAGTATAAGCTGTACGTATAGATTTTATATAGATTGTTTTGATTTGAAAAATATCAAATTCTTGATTTAGGATAGTTAACATGGATAAATATCTTATCTGTTTTTTAATAGTTTGATGAATTTTTTTCAGAAACACCTCTTGAAATTTGGGCTGCTTTAAAAAAATTTGGTCACAAAACATTCCGAAAAGGTCAAGAGCAAGCAATCATGCGTATTCTTTCTGGTCAGTCAACCCTTCTTATTTTAGCTACTGGTTCTGGAAAATCTTTATGTTACCAACTGCCAGCCTATATTTTTGCAAGTAAGAAGAAATGCATATCTTTAGTTATTTCTCCACTTGTGTCTTTGATGGATGATCAAGTATCTGGAATCCCGAACTTTTTAAGTGCTGCTTGTCTACACAGTAATCAAAGTGCCAAGGTGCGTCAAAATATCATCGGAAATTTAAAAAATGGAAAAATTAATTTATTAATAGTGTCCCCTGAAACGATTGTTGCAGAAGATAGATCAAATAATCTTGGAAGTCTATTCCGTGAAATGCCTCCTATAGCCTTTGCTTGCATTGATGAAGTACACTGTATATCACAATGGTCTCATAGTTTTAGGCCATCATATTTAATAATCAGTAAGGTACTAAAAAAATCATTAGGTGTAAACACATTTTTAGGACTCACAGCAACAGCAAATCTATTTACTACCGATAGTATAATAAACTCTTTACAGATCAAAGATGAAAAACATGGTGTGATATCGTATAATGATGTACCTCCCAATTTGGTTTTGACTATTTCAAAAGACGAGAACAAAAATGAAGCTCTGATAAAGCTTTTACTAAGTGAGAGGTTCAATCAAAATGACTCTATTATTATTTACTGCACTCGTCGAGACGATTGTACCAAGCTAGCGACATTCCTTCGTACCTCGCTTAGCAATCATAAATTAAGTAAAAATATTCATAGTGATTTACAAAAAGTAGGTGCCAAAACTTTTGAAACTGTTGAAATATATCATGCGGGTTTACCAGCTTCCAAACGTAAACTCGTTCAGAAAGCGTTTATGCAGTCAAAAACGAAAATCATAGTATCCACTGTAGCTTTTGGTATGGGAATCAATAAATGCGACTTACGATCTGTCATACATTATAATATGCCAGCAAGCCTTGAACATTACGTTCAAGAAATTGGAAGATCTGGCCGTGATGGTCTCCCAGCTAACTGTCATGTATTCCTTCAATTTAAGGTATGTGATTTTATTATTTTTCATTTACTACATTGTAGCATTAGCAATAATACTGTCAGATCCACAAGAAGGCCTTACTTAATTATTAAAAGTCAATTTAAAAGCTGTAATGTTTGCTTTACAACATTTTTTTCAAGTGTGATGGCTGTGGGAATAATGTGGAACTAATAAGGTCAACTACAATGACGTGTGTATAAGTAGGTCAACCATAATAATAATAATAATAATAATAATTATAATATGAAACTTAATAATAAACATAGTCATATATGTATGTCTTACTGTATTATATAGCTGTAAGAATAATATTTAGTCAGTGGTCCTCCCTTGCCACCTATACACCCCCCTAACAAGCTTTTGAAGTAGTTGGTGTACTCCGCAACCGTTGATAAGATTAGTGTAGCATATTTTTGAAGGCTTCTATCAGTGATTTAGCATTATCAAGTTTTAGAAAAAATCGAGTATTCAAAAATAATTGAGTGAATCTACTTCTGTACGGAGTATAACAACATAAAATACATAAGTATAAATACAAACTGAATTACATAACTGTACCATCAGGCGATGGTAAGTAACAAAACTGAGCTTGTAAGAGGGTGCCTGAGAGAAAAAGTCCTTGCCGATTCAGGTTCGTAACATGCTTGAATATATGTAATTATACTATGAAGAGATACAAGCAGATAGTACACAACCCTACGCCAATTTTTACCTCCCTAAATACTCCTACAGCCTCCTGACAAAATAAGGGCAAATTTTTAGTGCATTGTATTTCTTGTTGGTTCCGTACGTACACCTCATTGTCGCCCCACGCATCTTCACACAATTTAGATGATTCCCTGCACCTGCCCTATACTCCCCTTATAGTTGAAAATAATGTTATACTTACTTTATTACATAAATGTAATGATAATACTTATTCTGCAGCCCCCCCCCCCTTCCTCTCACGTTTACTATGAACTAAGATGGTAAAAAAATAAACCATGTCTTGATGTTGTTTAGTGCGTCTTAATCTTCAGTAATGTAGATACATTCCAAAAAAAATTTTACAAGTCTGATGCTAAGTTCATACATAGCTTCTTGAAAAATCCTGAAGTACAAGTGTTAATAAATTTTTGTTTAAATTCTATTCTTCTTGAGTGTATATTGTCCACCCATAGAATTGATCTATCAACCGTCACATTTTTTCCATAATCTATGATTATTTACCTACATACTTCACAAAGATATATTAATGAACTAACTATTTTATGTGAAATTTTATTGTAAACGTGCAGTCAGTAAAGAACAACCTGACTTAACTCAACACAGTATCTATTTGTATTCATTAATGTTTGCTTATTTTTTAGACCTCCGGCACCAAAGAGGCTAGAAGATTCAAATCATACTAATCTATACATAATCAATACTTTGTCATCGTAAATGACACATTATCAACGATGAAATCGTGTCTCCATTTGATATTTAAATTTAAAGTTAACATATCTTTACAGATTGGAATTGACTTTGTAACATTCTGCTGCAAATCAAATTTTTTCAGATAGATAAGGTATATGATTGACCATATTTATATATGAAGCGCAATGCTGTTCATATTTTTATATTAACTCTTAAATGTTGGCAATGTTTCGACTGCACATTGGCAGTCCTTTTCAAGTCTCTAGATTTAACATAAACAAAAAAAAATTATAATTGCAACAGCCTTAACTGAAAGAGATAACGAAATAAACTTACATAATGTAAAATATTATCACTGAGCAAAGTCAAAATAAAATCAGGTACAAATTTTATTGTTTGTTGTAATGACGAATTAATATTAAAACTATACAGTAATCTATACTTTACTAGATACAATCAACATAGATAATAGGCAATACGAAGGGCACAAGTGAACAGTACCGGAGAGCGTAACCTTAAAAACTTATTAGATACGAGTAATTAGATCAAGAATTATTCTTTAACTTTAAAATAGTGTTCTATAAATATTTCAATACTGTGCTTAAATTATTTGTGTCCGTAATTGTATTTGCAGAATATAGTTTCGCATTTCTGATACTAAGCGTTTATAATGGAAAGATTCTTGATCCGATACTTGCACCGAGTCAAAATCGAAGGCATGATCACCATCTTTGGTATGCATATGAACTGCTGAAGACTCATTTGTATTTTTTCAATCCCTTATGTGTTCTTTGATTCGAATGGAAAGTTGTTTTTAAATCCATCAATAAACTCAAAGTTCTGAATAATTTAGGTAAAGATCAAATTGACGACCTTGAAAGAATGTTTACTGTATATTCTTTTAAGTGTAAACATTGTGGTAAATGCTATGAAGGTAAAACTAAAAGAAAACTAATTTTTTTAATTTTTAACATTTAAATAATATTTTACATTTTGTAAGTTTATTTCATTATTTCTTTCGATTAAGGCTGTTGCGATTGTAATTTTTTATGATTTTGTTAAATCTAGTGCCAATGTGCAGTCAAAACGCTGTCAACATTTGAAAATTATTCAAAAAATTTGAATAGCATTGCCCTTCCACTCAATGACCAGTCTTTTATACATTTCTTGCTGTTCTTGGAATCATTTAAATCTACATTGTATCTTTTTTATCAAATGTTTTCCTAATTTATCCATCAATGTATCGTGCGAATGAAAAAAGAATACTATTTGTATCTAAAAAGTTCTAATTTTTATCCGATTGTAATAAACAAAGCCTAGTTTTCTTCTTCTAGTAAATACCTACAATCTTACCATCTTTAATTCACAAAAGAAAGTCGTAATTATTGTTAAAATGCTTTTGTTTATACGATTTGTGTAGGTTTTCATGAACAAATAGATTTTTAACAAAAAAAAAAAACTTTTTTTAGCGCATAAAAGATGGTGAGATTGTAGGTAATTAGTAAAAGAAGAAAACTAGTCTTTGTTTATCACAATCGAATAAAACTTAAAACTTTTTGGATACAAATAGTGTTATTTTTTGCTTTACGCGATATGTTCATCAAAATGAAAATGATTATGTGCTATTTAACCAAAGGACATAACTTTTTTTTATGTATATCCATGTATAAGAAACAATTACCCAAATAGATACGCATGCCCACACACGATGTTGTTTTTCAGAATTACTTTTTAATCCTTATCTGTGAGATATTAAGACCTTAAAATGTGTAAAAACATTAAATTAACGTTCATATTTAATACAGGAATAGATTTTTAATTCACATCATTTAAACGGACTTTTGTAACACTTATGCAATACAGGACCAGGCACACAATACATAATGATACATGCAATGGGCAAATTTTCTGAAAATCATCTCCACCAGAAGTTTACCCCCCCCCCCCCTTGATGTTTTATTTCCAACAAACACTTAGTAAGGAGTGAAAAGGAGGATGGAACGTGGTAAATTAGTAGAATAGGTCAATGTATGGGATGGCAGACCGAAATATCAAATGTATCAAAATAAGTTACACTATTGTATATTTGTCCATGGGTTGTTATTCGTTTAAAAGTTTATAACTTTATTGCTTAAAGCCTAAACTTAAAAAATCTTTGGTAGTCCTGAAATAAAAGTCGTTATACCAAATAGTTTAATGAACTAGAGTTTCTAAATAGTACATGGTCTTGACCTACACTACCAAGATCTACAGATCTTGAAACATAACTTTTATTTTAGTTATAACACTGGAGCTTCTCAAGCAAACTTAGAAAATGTCACAAATCTAGGCAATAAAAGCTACTAAACAAAAAGATTGAATAATAAAAGCACCTAAAGTATACATACTCCTGACCCAACCCAAGACGTTGCAGTACAACTACCGCAAGCTTTTCAGAACGATTGTCTCTAAGCATAACTTAATGCAATCTATAGGATTTTTTAGCCTTGCACACATATACATGACAAGAAAGTGACCAAAATCGTTATATTACTTTACTCAATACTTAGATAAAAGAATTGTCATAGCGATATGATATGAAAAAGTCCAACCTACACTGATATCAATAATGATAATAATAATGATAAAAAATACCATTTAAGACGCTGCTGCCAATCTGTACTATTATTTCTGAGATGCTAAGAAATATAAACTTGTAAGACTAAAATCTTATGTATCGAGTAAAACTACTGCAATCCACATCTCCTACGAGCTGTTTTCAGCATTCAGACGCGTTGAACTCAGCGTACTGCTAACAAAAAACTTTAGAATCCTTACTGGATCCTATTATCGGTCTAGTAATACCGTTGATAATCATGATGATATTAAAAAAAGAAATAATTTTAAAAATGATGATGTCAATGAATAAAAAGTAAAGTCTCTCCTATAAAATTCAATGTTTTTAGGGGAATCCAGAAAGCAGGAATCTTTGTGCCGTTGTTGTAGTTATTAATATAAGTACAACAGCGTGGCCTAAGAATAAACTGCCATGAACTCGCACCTAATCTCTGGCCATTGAAATGGCGATTTTTTATCAGGACTTGCTCGGGACTGCGTAACGGCCTACGTGAGAATAACAGGCTCAGCCACATTGATGCGAAAGGCATGAAATTCTCCTGTTCTTTACGGCTAAGGTGGTATGACCCTTGATTTAATGATATACCTCCTGACATCGCTGCTTGGCCACAAGGCTGCAAGACATTATATATTTACTGAGGTATCCGTCTCAAAGATACTTCAAGACGTCTTTAAGACAAAAATTGTGTAGAATTCGGGACAAAAATATCGCTGCCTGCTAGTCATCGAGCGGAACTTGTCCTGACTTGCATATTGATTTCAGACGGAAACCACCTCAAACCATTCTATATTTCTCCATCATTTTTCTATATTCTACGGTAAATTATCAAGATGATCCAAATAAAATTTTATTGCTATCTATTTTTGTTCTTAAAATATTTGATTTTTGGACGCAAAAACCGTAATACAAGCGTATTACATAATACAATTACGTGATAAAATAACCTTAACCGTGTAACAGATTTGAACAAACATAACATAAATTTGTTACATGATAAAATTACGTCATGGAATGAAATTATTTTCCATCTGTACATAATGAAGTGTCTTTGTTACCTAATGAAGTATTATTCTTATTTCATGACTATTCTTTTTCCTCTTACTCACTCCGTGTATGATTTAATTCAATAATTAAACATAAGCCAATTTTGGAGTGTATATTTCTTTATTT
>JAPYYV010004442.1:0-24227 GCA_030522625.1 Copidosoma aretas
AAAGTGCCAGACATACATGAGGAAATCCAATCCAAATTTGACTTTACGCGTCATAAAAATGAAAATTTTTTTAAAGGCACACCTATGGAATAAATTTTTCCCTGTTCTGTACACCCTCAGAAATATGAGAAAGATTGTGTGCAAGTACTTTTAATTCTGTTTCATACCGTTTTTTACGCAATTATTTGAACAAATAAAAATTATTATTTGCTGAATCGTATAAATGTTTTTTCTTGTAAATTGACGTATTTAAAGCACAAAAGGTCGCTGGTAAGTTTTTCGAAAAACGCAACAGAAAAAAGTTTTTCTATTGCATTTTTTAAAAAAGATACAAGAGACCTTTTATTTTTTGAATAGGTCAAATTACACGAAAAAAATTTGTCTTATGCAAAAAAAATTATTATATTTATTTGTTTAAACAAGTGCATAATAAACAGTGTCACAAAGCTTGAAGTACTTGTACAAAATTTTTCCCTTATTCCTATGGGTGTACAGAATAGAAAAAAATTTTATTCAGAGATGTACCTCAAAAGAAATATTTATTTTTTTCTTTGATGCGTAAAGCTTAATTTCGATAATATTTCCTCACATGCATACATACATACATACATACATACATTAGAACATACAGGTATGCATTTCTGAGATGCAAAAATGTTTACCAATTTTTTTTTATGCTAACACACTAAATTAAAATGTCTTTTCATGTTAACGACAATCGATTACTAGTTTTTTATTACTGAGAAAAACCTGCAATAGCAAAAGTTAATGAATAATGAAGTTAAACAAACTCCAGAAGAGATAAATTCGATTCGAAATCAAAATTTTACCTTAATTTGTTACAATTTCAGTGAGAAGAAGGTCTACGACTGAATATCTTGACAAGTTATAAATTTCAGGTTGAAAATTCGTAGTAACAAAGATTTATATATATGTACGTTTACGAAATTAGAGTTGTGGAACGATAATCTAGTGCACCAGCAAGTCTATTTTCACATTTATCCAGCCAACTAATACAAGTCTCGAGTGTTTGTTTCAGAAATTACAAGACAAAGTTATGAATGATGTGTCTTCTTTTTTTCATTGACAAACATGAACACATATAAAAGCTTCCCCTACTCAACTTAACACGCTCATTATTAACTTTATTTGTAATCGATACAACTGAAAACAGTACGAATTAATTCTCCCTCGAATTCACTTGATTCATATCCAACCTTTTACTGATCGACAAAATAAAAAATCAAAAAGGTTTCGTTCTCTCGATTATACTTACCTCTTATAGACTTGTTTTAAAAGCCAGTATACATAAAAATACGACAAGCCTTATCTCCCTTGACCTTACTTGCCTATTATAGATAGTATTATTGATCGATGAGACTAAAAACTATGAAAAGCCTTCTCTTCCTCAACTCTACTCCATTCTGATTGATTTATTGGTTACTGTATCTGAAAATATGAGAATTCTACTTACCCTCTTATGAAAGCATCGACTTTTTATTGATTAAAGTACATGTTGATTCAAGAAGGCTTCTCTCTATCGACTGTACTCACTTCTTATCGACTGCTTTACTGGTTTATGCCTATGAAAAGATTATAAAGGCTCATCACCCTTGAATTTACTTGATTCTTGTCAATTTCATTATTATTACTAATCAGTGCAAATAGGAATATTAGACAAATACTTTACCAAAACTTCACTTTTTTTTTGTCGACTATTTTCAGTTATCAATGATATTAAAAACATGACAAATTTTTTTCGTGTCATTGGACCTATTTAAAGAATAGAAGGTCTCTTGTAACATTTAAAAAAAATGCACTAGACAATGTTATATATTTTCTACGGTTGAAAATTTTGCTTTTCAACAAACTTGGATACAAAGTTATCATCATTTAGAAAATTCATAACTTTATTCTGTTGCGTTTTTTAAGAAACTTACCAGAGACATTTTGTGCTTTGAATATTTTAATTTACAAGAAAAAACATTTATACGATTCAGCAAATAATTATTTTTTTTGTTCAAATAATTGCTTAAAAAACAGTAAAAAACAAGATAAAAAGTACTTGCACACAATTTTTCTCTTATTTCTGAGGGTGTACAGAACAGGAAAAAATTTATTTGAAAGGTGTGCCTTCTAAAAATTTTTCATTTTTATGACGCGTAAAGTCAAATTTTATTTGGATTTCTTCATGTATGTCAGGCACTTTTTGGATTTTTAATGCAAAGTATACATATATATATCAATTTTTGCAACAAAATGTACATTAGAGGAAACGATAATATCGTAATCAAATCGAAAAAAACTTTTGTTGAAATTGTTCGTTTAATTTGTTAATTACCTTTTAATCGTTAATATATAAAAAATCGCCTTGCATATTATCAATCAGGGGTGTAGATACATGATAAAAAACCTAAAAAAATAGCAAAAAAAGTTCATACTTCACGAGATCATTAATGCCTTTTGAACGAATAATAACGTATTCACGATATTTGCTATTAACCGTGAAATTGTTTATTAAGATAACATTTGACAGCGATCTCTATGATTTTCCTGTATGCCCGATTAAATAACCTTTTTTTAAAAAAAAAAAACGCTGGAATCGGTCCAGTAGGCCGTGAGATATTTTATTTCGTACAAATTAACTAACTTTAGTACATAGTGCGCCGCCGCTATGTTCTAAAACGCTGATTAAGAGGTAACTTTGTCATAAATCAAATATCTCTAGACAGAAAAATAATAGAGGTCTGTTTCTTTCAAAATTTTAGGTGATCGAATTGCGAATTGGAAATAACTATAGCAGATGTTTAAAAATCATAACCTGACCTAATAATTTTATGATTTCTGAGATTTTTTCTAGAAATAAGCAAGAATGGTCAAAAATAATTCCCTTGCTCGTTTCCAGAGATAGTAAAATAAGTTTTTTCAGTAGTTTGAGATAGAAATTCAAAATGTGAAGGTCTTTTTTTCATTTTTTCTTCTTAAACATAACCCTGAAACTAATATTACCATGAAATTTCAAACTAATGTACGATAATGAGTTATTATCTACCAGCATATTGGCCCAAACGATTTCTCATCACGTTAAAATATTATCCAACCATACTTTATCTTTATTTTTAAATGGATGATCTCAAATGACGAACAAACATTGTTGATAGCGTTGATATAACGTGTACCAAAAAGGTAAGACACTAATAATAAAACTTTCATTCAAGCTTCATCCGTTGTGTTGGGGATGAAATACTTGATTGAGAAAAGTATTCAAAGAACTTGCAAACAATAACACTTAACCTACAAATTATCCTAGTAATCGGTATTTTTTGGGAGACGTCAAAAACTTCTTTTTTTAAACTTACAATAGGCTTTCTATACCCATCTTAAAAAAGTGTTATATAATATTTATAATAATGGAACCTCTCACTTATATGTTAGCAAGTTAAAGTTCTTACTGACACACGTAAAAAATATTTTAGCAAATCCATTTGATTTAACAATAAACGAGCTATCTATTATTAAAATAAGGTTAATAGCTAAAAGATGGTTTTCATTGAACTTGTAAAATTATGAATCTTTGCTTAAACAATCACGTATAACTTTTGGAGCGCTAAATAAAAACCGATGAAAATAGGTTAAATTTTCTTTCTGACTAATGATAATTAATTAAATTTGCTCTTAAATTAGGATATTTTCATTTTTTTGTTAAAAATCAAAAAGTTTCTCAGACATGCTTACATATATTGTTTATACGATCAGAAACAAATTATACTTTTTTGAGAATTTTGTATCTAGTTTCCATGATTTAAGTTTTGTAAACTGATCCTTAGCATTAAAAAACTTTTAGTATAACAGTCAAACAATGACATTATAGTACTGAATGTCACAAATTTTTTTTTAGATGCAACTCTATAAGTTTTAAAGTACTTTTTAAGTTTACAAAAACTGAATTTTACAAGTCTGCTACCTGTAAACTGATAATTTCGTCTCTAATAAAGCAGTGATTCATTTATGTTTCAAATTTATTCCGGCAATTAAATTCGAGGTTATGTTGCACTTTGCAAAAATTAAACATATGCTCTGGTTCAATTAAATTAAATTGTAATCTTACAAAAAAGACGTATTAGATTATTCATAGCGAATGACTAATCTAAAATTAGAAGTTTTTGACATCTCCCAAATAATACCGAGTACTAGGATAATTTGTAGGTTAAGTGTTATTGTTGGAAAGTTCTTTGAATATTTTTCTTTATTAGGTATTTGATCCTTCACACAACGGATAAAGCTTCAATTAAAGTTTTATTATTGGTTTTTTATCTTTTTATTACACGTTACATCAATGATGTCAAAAATTTTTTTCCGACATTTTGTATCAGTCATTTAAAAATAAAGATAAAATATGGGTATATAATATGTTAACGGGACAAAAAAATATTTGGGCCAATATGCTGGTAGATAATAACTCATTATCGTTCATTAGTTTGAAATTTTATGTTATTATTAGTTTTAAGTTTATATTTAAGAAGTAAAAATGAGAAAAAGACCAAAATATTGTGAATTTTTATCTTAAACCACTAAAAAAACTTATTTTGCTATCTCTGGAAATAAACCCGGGAATTATCGTTTACCATTCTTGCTCATTACTAGAAAAAATCTCAGAAATCATAAGATTTCAGGTTAGGTTATAATTTTTAAACATCTGCTAGAGTTTTTCCTCATACGCGATTGGATTACCTACAAAATAAAATAAAAACAGACCCCTATCATTTCTCTTTCTAGAAGTATTTGATTTATGACACAGTTACCTCCAAATCAGCGTTTTAGAACATAGTGGTGCCGCGGCTTGCTGACTGTATGAGTATAAAACTGCTGTTGTGGTATCGTCTTCTATCCTTTTTATATGCTTGTACAGTACTCTTGACTACGTCCTTGATTTTTCCGACTACGTTATCATTAGCATCCTGTATTTCTAACAAAGGATCCAAGTTTATAATTCTAATATAATCGCAACATGTATATTTGACCATAAAGATGAGAATTTGGCACGTAATTCCTTGCTTGCGAAGATTATCCTACTTCTAGCACCAGCTGTTCATGGGTTATTCGGGCTAGGATGTGCTTGGGATAATAGAAAGACAGAATCTTATGATGATCAATCAGTTAATAAGTAACGAGAAAAGAATCACAAGTATATCCGCGTGAACCGCTGTATTCATTGTTGTTTCGCGTCTTTCCTCTAACCTAACTTGCAACGTACTCTTCATAACTTTGACTTGCTTCTCGGACTGCTACTTACCAACTCTCTCGCCTTCTTTCCTCGCAAGCGGTGTGCTTTTACAAATGCTCTATGACAAGTCAACCCTTAAGGTAGCGCGCGCGTACCGTTTAGCTCCAATATCTTAGGAGACAGTACACTTCAGCGGTTGAATGTCACGATCTTACAATAAATCAATAAAGTTAACAAGCAAATTTTTGTTCAATAAATAATTTCAAATTTGTACTTGGTGTTCCATTTTGTCACCACGTGTTATCATGTGCACTATAATATTAAATGAAGCCATCATAAAGTTTGAAAAAACATTGCACTCTTATTACTTGTTTTAAGAAAAATGTCTTAGGGGATTCAATAACAATAATACTGTTCATGGTACTACTTAAAACGAATATTTTTATTTTATTGAAGACAGTGTAGTTATTTTTCTCCTGCTGTAAATACAAAGAACATTGGATGCATAATATTAATTGACATACGATTTTCATAATAAAATATACAATTTACCTCTTGAGACAATACTGACAATAAGTCTCAAAAAACTGTGGCAATAGAAATGATGCAATGGGGTCCTCGGATACGAGAATATCTCCTGGATTAATTACTCCGTTTGCAATAGCTTCTTTTCCTGATAAATTGGACTCCCTTATTTTTACTGAGCTTGATACCATGGATGGATTGGCCACACTTTCCTGGTAGAGCCCTAGAAAGAAATATTTTTGTTTTGTTGCGTAATTAAAAAAAATATTTAAAGTTTGAAAAATACGACGTTCAATCTATTAAAATTATTACTATCTTAATGATATTTTGCAATTTTACTAAATTGCCTCAATTATTTTTTAAATATTTAATATGTAAAAAGCAGGGCAAGCTCATAAATAGTTGATGTTCATATACGAACATACCTTGTTTTATATATAATCATATATAAGACATGACAATAAGTAAAGACAGCTAATCAGGAGAACATAAGTAACTATGTTCGTAGTTCTTCAAAGTTCCTAGTTATAATGAGTGATCTGACTCAGCACGTGATGTTGCTCATTGATCGATAATCAGTAGTTTCAGAATAACTTGGTTTACTAAATATATTCATCTTTACTATCAGAATAACAATCATGCGTAATATTAAAGTAATACACAGTATACTATAAAAGGAATATGCACGAAAAGATATAGATATGTTAAAAATTGTTTGTTCAAATTTTATATAAAAAGATATCAATCATGATCGGAGGTTGTAAGATAAGCTAAAAAATGATTCGTCAACAAAAATATGATACATAAGGTCTCAACTAATTACGTGTACTTGTTTTCAGCATAGGATAAACGCTACTATAAGTCGTCGGTGAAGAATAGTACTTACTTTCAGTAGAACGACTAAAGAGGGATTGTGATGCATTTTATTCATAATGTTTATATAAAGACTTATTCAACTTAATAATAATCATAAAAACTTTGTTATTTAACAGATATTATGAATTCTATTTAGATTTTTTTATCAATTTCTAAGATATTTGAAACAAATTGTTGCACTAATACCATGTTAAAAATTTAGATCTGTCTAAACTTTTATGTTGTACTATTTATTTCTTCAATACATTATTTTAAAAATTGTAATCACATTAACTATAGGTATTTAAAACTATTAAAAAAGTATGCCTGTGAAAATATTCATACTAATTTAATATAACACATTTTAAGTAGATATTAAATTTTTTTAATTTTAATTGACAAAATTTAATACTACATGGAGTAGACAAATTTTGTTTATTATAATTAAATAGAAGAATTCATGCAGTCAAAATATTCTGAACAGTGAAAAGTCTCTTAAGCTTAAGAAGAAGTCATAAAATCACTAGGGTTTGTTTCAAAGAAAATAGCAACAATTGTATAAAATGAGTAAATAGTGCCAAAAAAAATTAAATAAGCATAAATGCATTAAATCGACGGAATTATTGTACAAATATAAGCATAAAGATAATAATATACTAATGTAATATATATGTGATGAAATTTATTCAAAAATTTGAGAATTTTTATAATGTTTGTTATTGTTTTTACAGCTGTTTTATGAGGCTTTAAAGTAAATAGTAACTTTTTACATACTAGAGAATTGCGAATAAAATTGTAAAAAAATCGTGAATGACAGCATATAACGCGTAAAGGTAAACTTTGACCTCCAATAATCACAAAATAAGTGGACATAGCGAAAAATCATACGAGACCTTTCTTAAGGAATGTCGAATTACCTACAAAAATATCTGTGATATTATATTTCGTTAACAGGCAAATTTTTAAAAATTTCTAAAGAAATAAAAAAACTTTTTCCATATTTTTTTTAATTAAAAAATTTGGCCGTCGTTAGGAACGGGTAAATTATAATATAAAGAGCTGAAATTTAGAAAGCTTTTTTTTATTCATTTAGAAACAATACAGGACTATCATAAACAAAATTAAAAGATTCTCTAAATATGGACAACCCTAATATACATATACACATACATTTGTATCAATATCAACTATAAATAACAAAATGAGTCATCACCAGTTATCAATTAGTAACAATTATTGGATAAATCAGTAAAATTATTTAATGTTTTGACTATAATTGTTCGAAAAATCATAACTTTTAGGAATAAAGAACGATGGAAACAGATCTGTTTTAATCTAAATTGGAAGTATAAGAGGTTTTAAAAGAGGACATGGACCCATTATTATGCTTTATAAGAGACAATTTTCGCGGCACGTATGAAAGAACAACAGGTAGGGTGCAATAGGCAGTCAGAGCAGGTTTTGGCTTTAGCAAAAGAGCTGAAGTAGAAAGTTGAAATAAAATATTATTTTTCATAGACTTAGTTATAAAATAATATTGCTCATACGTAGCGGAGACAGGGCAATGAAACAGAAAAAATAGTAGGCAGATTTGAAATATTTAGCTTAGTTCCGATGCAGAGACACAAGGATACATATGAAAACTAGAAGCGGAAATGGTAGGCATGGATTTGGGAATGAAAAAGGGAAGAAAAAGTTAAAAAATAGATTCAGATTTACAAATATTATGTTAGGTTTCAATGCAAGCACACTAGGATATATATAAGAAATAAAAAAAGTAATAGTTAGCCTAGAAATAGGCGTAAGAAAAAGGGATAAAATTTACTTCTGGCACATAATAAAAGTAAACAAGAAAAAATGGCCTTATGCATGCCTAATCAGAGTATTAAGGAAATTCAGTAGGTTCTATAGTCACAAGAAGCTATATTGTAGAATAATTTATAGAATAAATTGTGCAAATCTAATAACATCATGCCCATTTTCATTTTTTACGAGGGTGATCATTGTGTTCAAAAAAAATATTTTTTCTTAATTTTTTATTTTGCATGCCAATATATTATAACTTACAATAGCACCTTAATTAAACTCATAGGGAATTTTCAATTTTCATCCGATTTTCATTCACCAAGGCTTTTTATACTCTCTTAATGATTTATGATAGGGTAAACTAGAACAATTTTCTGAAATCATTAACGTGTCTAAAGGTACAAGCAATCGTTGATACAAAAACTAAAAATTTCACCAGTCTCCGCATGAAAAATTTTACGTGACTTTGGATATGCTAACTATTTTAAAAAATTGTCACAGTAACCCTATAAGATATAGGTGAGTTTAGAAATTTTTAAGTGATAGACTGTAGGATCTGCCATTAAAGAAAAAAAATATAAAACACGAATTTGTATGTAAAGAGAAAAAAAAAAAAAAATTACTAGCCAGAAATATAGCATTAGAAATTAATAAAAAGATTTGCAGGAGGAAGATAATTTTTGTGAATGTATAAGATATTTATGTAGGTGAATAGGGCACTGCAGGGTTAAGATTGAAAGTTAAATGGTATGTTATCCGTCATAAATTATAACATTTTGTCCATGTAAAAATAAATTCTAAAATTTTTGATTATAATTAATGAATTACGTATTATACTCTAATAAATATAAGATTAGTAATGATTCTAAGGGACATAAATTTTTAATAGTTATAAAACAAGAAAAGGAGATGAAGAAGTGTATAAGAATCCATATAAGAAATGTAAAAAAAAGTTAAATTAAAAATTTACATTTACACATATTAAGTAGATAATTTTAAATTATATGTTACTTTAAAATTATATCCATAATTGATTTGAAAATGTTTGAAAATAACCGAAAAAAAGGATCACAACAGTCTCTGTAATAATAATGATTGCGTAAATATTATACACATATACATGTGTTTTAATATTAGCCTTTAATAACAAAAAAAGTCCTTACCTGTTGTCAATTAGTTACAATTATTAGATAAATCAGTGTAATAGTAAATTTCTTGACTATATTTGCTCGAATTTTTAGGAAATTTTCATTAGATCATTTCAATTATCTATGTTTGTACGTATATGTGTATTTAAAATAAAGTCTTGTGTTTACTATTCAGACATAAGAGTACCAATATTGAAATAGGGGGATTGGCACACGGAGCACACAGGGGGCGGATACTTATTTTAGTTCTGTACACTCGCGCACACGCACACATATAAAGCTTAGCTTCTCCAAAGCCTGTAAATCGGCCCTCTTGCAACTTTTCTCCTCTCGACTACAGCACTGCTCATTACTGTGACTTGTATTTTCACTATAAGCACCGGAAGGCACTGCGAGCAGTTGCTCATTACTCTGGCTCTTTTTAAGTTCAACATGACAACGTCATCTGCTACAGGGTTGAAGGCGATTATCACTACAACTGCTGCAAGGCAACGTCGCCTGCTTGTACTACAGGCCTTTTACATCTGAAGCAGGCTGTCCACACCTGCCCTATTAGCACGTCAACGTCGCCTGCTTATACGGCAAATTCTCTACACCCGTACTAAGTTATCCACGCCTGCCATATCTGCAGGCCAATTTCACGTGCTTTTACTGCAGGCCCTTTACAACTGTAGCTGGCTGTCTACGCCTGACTTATCTGCAAGCCAGCGTCGCCTGCTTGTATTGCAGGCCATCTACACTTATAGAGGGCCATCCATGCCTTCCCTATCTGCATGCCAACGTGACCTGCTTTTGGCAGCAGGCCCCTTACGCCTATGCCTGGTGATTAAAGGCTCTGTAACCAAGTTTTAAAAGATGTGTTTAGGTACATAAAGTGAAATATTAATCCTAGAGACTCTAGCTTTGTTTAAGATCTAGTTTTAAGCAAACGGTACTATTATTTCTTGGCACGGGTTATCTGGCTGTTTTCCGTAAATTTAAAGCTTCAGTAATGATTTATCCTCATTATTACATGCAGAATTTTTACAATAATCTGTTGAACTCCATATAAACATTATTAATCGCTGTGACAACTTAAATAAATCTAGCACTGATAAGATGTCTCGCGGTCGAGCGGAAACGTTGTAAGAAGCTCTAGATAAGTATCTTTTTTAATTTAAAGGAAAATACGAGGAAATATTGCAAAGGGATGATCTCAATAAGAATCATGTTCATTTTACATCTGAGCTTTATGAAAACCAGAAGACGCGTATTACTTGGTAAAGGATGGCTTTATAGAGTACATCAGGAAATTACTACAAACGTTTGAACAGCCTCAACCTCGGTTTCAAACATAAATATTGAATCTAGTTACTCAGTATTGGCTTAAATCGACTTAACAAAATTCTCTGGGAGATGTTCAGATGGGGAAAACTTTCGTGACACCTTTAGATCACTAGTTCATAGAAAGTAGGATGTAGACAGAATAGTCAAGTTCTAATGATTGCGCGCCTGCATAAGTGATGAGCCTCTCGATATTATGAAGCTATTTAAGTTAGTAGGAGATCGATGTGCTAAGAGATGCATGGCAAACTCTTGTCAAGCACTATTATAGTCAACGGCCCATTATCGGTCACCACATCAGAAGTATTTAAACCGTAACTATAAGATCGAGAGAGTGCTCTGAACTTAAACGCGTTACTAAGGAAATAATAAATCCGATGGAATCCTTAGATGCTATTGTTCATGACTTGGGCTTCAAAGACCTGTACACCAACTTGACAGTTAATTGCTCGATAGTGATACTAACAAGGATTGGTAAAGGCTTCAAGGGAGCAGCTAAGATTTCCCTACCACAGCATAGCCAAAACAATTTATGACTTCGCAGATCATATCCTTTGTAGCTTGTGAAAAAACTAATGTTTCTACTAGTCAAGTTAGACATGATATTAAGAGTAAGACGGTATCGTATTATGCTACAAAGTTAATCATCAAGAGTGAAGTACCTGCTAGGTCAGAGAAGGAACTGACTAGGTGTTAAGCATGTGGCGAGAAGCATTTTTTTATCAGATGTAAAACCTTTAGAATTTGGTCTGAAGTCAAGAGAAACGCACTAGTTGTACGGAAAAGAATGTCTGAATTGATTCGGCAGACATCTGATCAGAGAGTTAGGCTCAAAGAGTAACTGTTAAATATGTGGAAAAAGACATTATTCTCTTTTGCACTTGAGAAGATCCTAATCCAATAAACAAGATAGACACTCCTGTAACACCAATCAAGTTTTGGAGGTTACTTCTTATCATTCCAAAATTATATTGTATCATGAAATAGAAGTCATTTTATCTACTGCTTGACTTTACATTTAAGTTCCAATGGGTATAAGGCTTATCGTTAGAACTGTAATGGACCAGTGTTCTTAAAGCTCTATTATTTAAGCGCCATTATGCTCCTTTTTTTTCTCAAACGTGAAAAAATTCAGGTGGTACAGTGGTGGAAGTAGCTAGAAGCTTAGAAGACTCTACGATACAATATTAAATCTGTCTATTGTTTGAGCAATTAGTGAGAGCTAAGGTATCACCTAAGGTGTCGTCATATAAGCCCTCTATATTCCCAATCAAATCCAATTCGCCATATCTAGAAGGTTTAGAACTCCCTGATCCTCAATATGCGAGCGATAATAGGATCGACTTGATTTTAGAGGCTGATGTACATGCTCCGATTATTTAGGGATCGGTCTTGAAAGGCGAGATAGATCAAAGCCTGGCTTTACGTACTAATCGTGGGTAGGTTCTGTCATATCCGGCTGGTCTCAATAATACTAGCCGTCACTGTCATACGTCTGCACATCTCACTAGTTTTGACGAACTTGGCTCTCTACTACGACGATTTCGGGAGGTTAAAGAGATCAGACATTTTTTTGGCACCCCAATATCTCTAGACAACGAAGCTTACGAAAGGACCTTATCCCAAACTTACTCTTGAGGCGAATCTGGTAGATATACCGTTAACCTTCCTTTCAAATCAGATCCTTCTTTTCGTGAAAAATCAAAGATTGAATCGCTCTCTCTTCCAATTTTAATGCCTCTTAAGTGAAAATTTCATAAGAAAATATCTAGATGTTGATCATATGTGTATCGTTGAGAACGATCTTGACTGTATTCCTTGGGTTTTGCCACATCATAAAATAGTTAAATTGAGTGAATCTGGTACCTTACTACAAACAGTTTTTAATGTCTCTGCCAAGTTCAAACCTAATGTATGTCTGAATGATCTTCTACATATAGACAATAACCTACTGCCTAATCTACTCAAGTTGATTTTGCGTTAGAGAAAATTTCGTGCTGCCTTCTCGTCTGATATACAACTAATGTTTTGGCACATACGGGGCACTCCATCGGATCAACAATACCAGTGTATACTTTGGAGGAAGAATTGTCTTGATGCTCTTCGCACTTCTCGTCTAAAAACTGTCATATACGGTCTTACTTGTCCACTCTTCTTGGCTTGCCGAGTCATTAATTAATAAGCTAAGGATTCAGAGTGAGAAGTTTCTTCGGTTTCCAAGTTATTGAAAACGATGTATACATAGATGATATATCATTAGGAGCTCATGTAGTTTATCAGCTAAAGAAAAATTCATACAGATTCAGAGTCTAATGAGCTTTGCCGGATCTTCTCTTCATAAATGGGCCGCGAATGATGAATCCCTTTTACATTCTGTGATCGATTCCAGCCGCTCTTAATCCACAACTCTTGCTAGAAAAGACATAACTTAGTTGTGTCAGTCTTAGCGTTAGTTTGGCACCCAATCGAAGATATTTGAATGGTCAGGATTAATCCCTCTCAACCCCTTATGGTATGGACCAAAAGATCTATGCTCTCGCAAATTGCCAGACTTAACAACCTATTAGGTTGGTTAGCAACTGTATTAATTTGTACGAAAATAATTATACAGTCTCTGTGATTGTTAAAACTAAGCTGAGACTCTGAGCTGCCACTATACTTCATCGAACGTTGACTTTGCTAGTCCAATAAGATCTATACGCTCAGCGACCTAAAAATCTTGAGATTGAATCAATTTTCAAATGGAGTATTGAATATCGAACAGCACCGATGTAGTGATGCATCTATATATGCTTATGCAGCAGTCATCTACTCTAAAGTAGCTTAAACTAATAGCGTTCACGTAGTATTGCAGATGGCTAAGACCAAAGCAGCTCTCATCAAAACCATCAGCATCTCTAGAATAAAGATCTGCGCAGCTAAACTGTTAACCAAAATCGCTCATATTTTTATTGTAAAAGTAGGTCAAAGGGTAAAGTTTCCTTATATGTGGACAGACTCTCAAAACGTATTGCACTGGCTATACGACCATTCCTCTCGCTGGCCTACTTTCATTGCGAACAGATTTAGTTATATTAACGAATTAATTCCTTAAGTCACTTGTTGGTGGCAGACAAAAACCTGCAGACGTGGCTTTTTGTGTTGTCTGTGCTTCTCAAATCAAGTTACTCTGTTGGCATTCAGGTCTAGAGAGCTTGTATGAAATTGCTTCCAACTACCCAAAGTTTGAGACTAAGGTTGTAAATAAAGGAAATAGAGAAAAAGATAAAGAACCTACTTCTTTATATCCAAGCACCCTTGTAATCAGATGAGATTTATACTATACATACTCTTGATTACATAAATTACTTATAATTACTGCCTAGTGCTTAATATTTATGTTAAAATGTGGTCGTGCTATTGCAAGTCACAGAGAATTTCCCACTAAAATGACATTTTCAATCATAAATACCGTAGGTTTTTGGTCGGCTGGGTGAACGCGAAATAAGGACACAGTGAGGACTAATAAGTTCTTTCTATTATTCTTAATGACCGAGGGAAGAGCCATGGGTAGCGCGGTAACTTGGAGGCACGTCTCCCAGTCTTGAGAGTCCCGAATCTTTTCCTTCTCGTCTACTCTCTGACCTGACTCAAGAGTACCGCTTCTCGTCTCTGTTGGTCATTCATCCCTATCCAAGGTGGTGTGGTGCGTACGTATTGGTATGCTTTGTATACCGTACGCCACACGTGCAGTGCCGCGACGACGTCGTCCTCGATGGCGATTTTCTTGAATATTGGGGGTAGGTGTTTGAGTAATGTTTGTGTTCTGTTATTTATGTTGCACGCTGTTTCCTTTAAGAAGCAAAGAGGTAGTCTTTTTTTGCTAATTCTTGCTTCTCCTAATGATTAGTTGCGCTGTGTTTTTAGTGAATACATTTTTTCTTGTTTATGTACGCACTTTCCCCTCTTTTTTATAACATTTCTGCAGAATTGAAAAATTATTTTATGTACTAAGATTAGATTATAGTTTTTTTGTACCGTTTTCTTTCCTTCACACGTATTCTTTTTTTTACATTTTCCCATATTGTGGGTTTGGTTTTATACTTGCGGAGTTACTTATACATATTAAGTGTTTTATATGAAAATGAATTAAATTAAATTGCACTAGATATGTTTTCTTATATTTATTCCCTTAATCTTGAGTAAAAATAGTTATAGTTTGGTTATTAGTATATGCCAAATCTTAAGTAATTATTGTACGTAAACATTGACGAATTAATTTTCTAGAGAAATGAGTAGCAGTAAATCTGCACTTTTTTGATTATTGTATGTATTAAAATATACATGGTAAGTGTATGCAATAAATCATGCAAGGTATACATATTTAAATTATCGACAAGAATGTTCGTGGTTAAGGCTTTACTGCGCTGAGTCTGTCCTACTAGGTTTTTTTTCGTTGGTATTTTTAGGCAATTATAGGTTTTAACGTTAGTATGTTGGTTGTTCTATTATTATTTTTAGTAATGGTATCGTCATCATTATTATTGTTATTCTAGCCGATGATGTCGTTATAAGGCTGTAAAGCTATTTTTTAACATTTAATCGCTCGTTCATGGTTTGTCGTTGTGAAGCTGTTGTCTCTTGTTCGACGGCCCAACGCTTCTTGGCCATATCGCTGGGTTGCTGTGCAGATGTTGGTTTTCCTCGCATCAGAATGACAATAGGCTCTCCCCTGGATCCTTCTTGTTGTATTATTACTGATCGTAGAGCTATGCTGTGCTAAGGTGCCTCTCTGCTGGGGCCGACGTGTCTTGTACCTACAACTATTCTATAACAGATTAATAAAGCGGACCTTTATTTAAAAAGGCTCCTTCATATTTGCTAGTAAGGAAAAAGGGAAGTCTTAGAAAGTAGCTGCAGTATTACGCAATAAGCGTGCTGGAGTTGTAACAATATTTATGTTTCTTTCTTTTATTGATCTCTTGTCTATACAATTTTATTTGGCATTTCCTCTTACATATGGTATGACTGAACTTAATCAATATTAATTCTTTGTTTGCATTTTAGTATTTTTATTTTTGCAACTGTTTATGCAATTCTATTATTATTGTTACAATTCTTTTTATATGCTACGACTATATTAATAGTTTGTTTTAGTGGACGTTTGAGGATGTAATGATTGCGTAAGTAATTATCTTAAATTTTATTTGTTTAATGTCTATTTACGGAACTCATAATTATTTAAGCGTTTTTTTATTTTTTGAAGTAAGAAAAAAAATCAAATGAGAAGGCGTGGGTTTTGGATGATGTTTTTTTCTGAGGATGTTGGTTCCCTTGATTTTTTTTGCGTTTACCTTTAGAAGTTTGGTATTATCTTAAGAAAATCTGTATTCGACTTTTTCCTTGTGAAGATAAATGGTTTTGTTTGAAGGTGTTTTGGGTGTATCATCAATACTTTTCCTTATCGCTTGGCGAGTTCTTAACGGTTTTCTAATTTATATCGCTGCACATTTTTCTTGCTATGACGACCCCGTCATTCGGTAACGGTAGAAACTGCTGCTCTGGTCATAAAACAGTTATTATTTTCGGCCGTGGGTTGATTTATGGTTGCTGTGGGCTTTTCGTAATTGTACACAGGCGCATCTATTTAAAACGTTCAAACTGCTCTTATAGGACCTAAAAATCATTTTCTTTAAAATGCTTTTTTTTTTTTTTTTTTTTTTATTTTTTTTGTTTTTTTTTTTTTTTTTTTTTTTTTTTTTTTTTTTTTTTTTTTTTTGTTATTTTTTTTTTTTTTTTTTTTTTTTTTTTTTTTTTTTTACTTCCATTTATATTTTCTGTTGATTTCTATTCAATCCAGACCAATAAGCTAACGTCTGATCATACTTTTTCCTTTGTGGGCGAAAAAATTGTCCGTTTTATAGATTGAACGATGACGAAACTCCTTTTTTTCCATTGATTTTTTTTTTGTTCAGAGTAAAAGTAGCTTAGGTAACTTAGATTGTTTGTAAGAAAGCTGAGTAAGAGACTATAATTAGGTGCCTGATTGACAACATCTCTTGTATGTGCCATTATCGTTAATAATAAGTGAAAAGAATGTTAATCAAAGTAATGATTATATTTTATACTCGAAATTTTTGCGTCTCACACTTCCTCTAAAATCTACTACTTACATTTGTGTCCAGTAAGAATTAATAACCGCATACCCTAAATATATTTGTCATCTTCAATAAATTATGATTTTTTTTTATTTTAATATATTTCTCCCTTTTTTGCAACAACATTTTTTTTCTATAATAATCATTAAAATTTTTTTTTAAGCTTGAGTTACATAGTGTTACTGCATTTTTTATTCCTTTATTGTTCTTGCAGTAAGATGTATCTTTGATTTTTGTTTTATTTTTTTATTGCTGTATTATCACTAGGTTTCGTTTTTGCATTCTATCATTGTGTCTCTTGTCACTTTTTTTTTTCTTATTTAATGCTTTAAATATTTGCTATTATTTTAGTCAAGGGGTGATCATACAAACAAATAAAATGATTCAAGTGTTGGAAAATATAGACTCATTTATCGTCAATGTATTGAATTGTCCCGCATGTTGGGTATACAGCCTTTGTGCTCTTTCTAAAATTTTATATACTTTCTCTTTCTCCATTCATTTTCGCAATGCAAATAAAGGAGAATTAAATTAGTTATAATAATTTAGATTTATACGTTCTTTTTTTCTTTATTATTGTTACGGATTTGTTATTATTTTCCATATGTTTTATTCTTTTACTTTTATTTCATCCGCTTTTTTTTATGTATATTAAATTTTGAATATGCTAAATATTTTTTTTCTTTTATCTAGATAATTAAGTTAAGGCTCATTATTTTTTATTTTGTGTAAGCGTATCAAGTATGCAGGTTTTTTTTATTTTATCTATATTGGTGACTCTAACTTCTTTGCTTCGCTACAGCCTTATGTTATGGGTTTTAAAATTGATTCCCACGATCTTGTAGGGTCCCTTTTATTTTGCGTCGTATTTGCCATTCGACGGTTTTTTAAGGACGAACACGGACTCTATTTCCATAAAAAACTTAGTATTAAGTATTCTGTCATGATAGTATTTTGAACGAAATTCAGCTTGTACCTGTTTCATGGCTGCTATAGTGCGCCTATTCGTTAGGGACTCGGTAATTAGTTCAAAATACTTATCATACGTTGCATCATCCTGTAGAGCTTGACAGTATGCGGGCTGTCTGTCCGAGAAGTAGTTCATAAGGCGTGTATCCTGTACTATCATGCTCTGACGTATTATAAGCGAGGGCGCATAGGGGTAGAGAGTCATCCTATTTCTCATTTTTGTCGATCTATGTTTTAAGATATTCGTAGAATACGTGGTGCATCCTCTTGATTGCGCTATTACTTTGTGGGTGGTAAGCAGAGCTTCCTATTTTGTTAATTTTTAATAATCTTGCAAATTTCTCTATGATTTTGTTAAAAAAGTGGGTTCCGCTATCCGATAATGATTCCTTTGGTGTGCCGAAATACGATATAAATTCTTTAGTTAGCGCTCTTACTGTCTAATTGGCTCTTACTTTCTGTACTGGGGCAAGGACGATATATTTTGTTAACCAGTCTTTAATTTAGAGTGTATGGGTATTTTTGTGTTTCGAGGGTTTATTTACAGGTTTGTACAAATCAATCGATATTTTTTCGACGGGTCTACTCAGAGAATCTCTGATTAACGTTGCTTGTCTCGTTTTAACCTGAACAAGTTACTTAGTCTGACAAGATTTACAGCCTAGTACGAATTGCCTATCATCTGGTCGGCTGGTGGTACTACAACTGTTTTTGTGTATAGTACAGCTGCTATTATAAGATCTTTAAAAATTCATATAATTTGCTTCACTAAATATTGCCACTAATTCATGTTTAAAATCGCTAGGTCTCTCAGTATCACTATAGTTTTCTATTTCATTCGCCATTACTAGTGCTTTCAGAGACTCTAAATATTTTTTTAAGTCAGATTTTCGCGCAGTATCGTCAAAGTGTTTTTTTACGTATGACTTTCGATAACATAGCGTTTCTCATCTCTTTGGTTTCATTGTTTAAAACGTATAGGTTTATATAGCCACGTTTATAGAGAGTGTCAATGGTCTTTGTATCAGGGACGCTATCCGTTATTGAGCAAAACGTTAAATTTTCCAAATATTTAAATGGGTGGTCCGCAACTTTTTTTACTATTTAGAGTAGTAGTGGGTCCTTATTTTTCTTTGGGGACCATGGTGGTAGTTCCTGAGAAACCCTGGCTCTGCATACTCTGTATTTGGCTAGAGCACTTGAATCTAATATGTCATTTCTGACGTCACTTTCTACTTTGCTTTCCGATTCTACAAGAGCCTTATTTAGGTCATCACCGTGTTCTTTATCGCTCTGTGGCGATGAATTAGACGAGCTTTGCGAGTTGTGTGATAATTCAGGTTCCCGTGGTGGTGAGGGTACCGGTGCAGGTGACCTGCGTTTTTTGGGTGTTTTCTACCCATTGTTTTTTGGTGGTGATGGATAAGACGCTCCTTTAGAGTCCACCGGTGGTAAAGGTTTTGGTGAGGGGAGCGATCGCTTCTCCTGCGCTTTAACTGTGGTTTCTTCTGCGTCATCGGTATACCTATTTATTCCTCTTCGGTCTCTAGCTTCCTCCTCTGGATCCTTGCTGATTTCACTATTTGATTGATTGTTATTATCTGCATTGTATTCGGAACTGCTGCTGCCATCCGTATTATCCTACATTTCGTGATAATGCTGATTTTCATCACCGTTTGACTCGTTAATTGATAGTGATATATCCTGTATGTCATTCTCAAGTAATTCTTGATAGTAGTGTCTTTACTTGAGATGTATATGTTTAAATTGTTTACCCTCTTTACCTACGAAATGTTAGTAAATCGTATGTTCTAAGTAAAAGGGTTCACAAAATAGAAAAATTTTAAGGTTTTTGGTCGAGTTTTGAGGTTATGAAACATTGTGGCGAGTTAGGATCAAATAGAGGTCAGATTTGGATTTAACGATCCCTAAAACGTATAGAGGGTGTAGTATGATCCAGTTTAGATTGCAATTTTTTTTTTTCAAGAAATTTTAACGTTATTAGGCCGAATTTTGAGATTATCGGAGATCTTGACTTCATGGGGAAAAATAGGAGTGAGATTCGGATTTAGTGACCCCCAAAAACCTATTCCTTTTATATCGTATCAATTAAAATTTACGGGTATATTTATTTACTGACTTAAGCAATGAGAAACTTCAAATTCACTTTACCAGCGTGGTATCAGTTCAGGTATATGGCTGTTGATGAAAGAAAACTCTTTTTTACTTAACTTAATATAAGTGAATATTTAAGTAGTAATATATATTTACATGAATTAAATAATGAAAGACTGATTCGCTTAATTATAACGCCAAAAATTATAAGTTTCCAAAGGACAATAATTTGATATTTTTACAGTCTATAAACTTTTTTATTCAATGTAAAAAAAATCATACATAGATTAAACTTAAATTGAAATATTTAAACATAGATGATAACATAAATGAACAGTTATGTAATTGATACTAGCAGGTAATAAGTATACGCTTTATATACTGATACATTAAGCTTTAAATATTGTCCACTATCTTGGATCCACTATTATTAGTTTTGCAAATTTAACTTTATATTCGTGATCAGCGACCCCGAAAACCCCCGCATACCAAGTTTGGTACGAATCGGTTAGTTCTTGAAAATTTCCTCCGTCATCTTGGATCCTTTATTTTAAGTTTGGAAAATTAAACTTAGGATTCGTAATCAGTGACCATGTAAACCTCTGTATACCAAGTTTGATACAAATCATTTGATTTTTGAAAATTTCGTCCGCTATCTTGGATTCCCTATTTTGAGTTTGGCAAATTTAACTTAAGACTCACAATCAGCGACCCCAAAAACCCCCGCACGCTAAATTCCGTATGCATCAGCTAACTTTAACAACGTATTATGTGTCCAGAGTATTATTACTATCAAAATCTTGTCTATATACACCTAAAAAACATATATATGTATATATATACAAAGTCGTTACACAACCGAGGGAAACAAATCCCTGTAGAGATTCATCTGACGAACAAAATAACTCCGAAATCAGTTTTTTTTAGTTAAAATCCATAAGAAATACGAATTTTTAGCATTTTTTGAGAGATATATCTTCTCGGATCAATACTACGGGATCCGATCCTAACGGATAGTTACAATATGTACCTATGTGACAGTGTTCTACATAAAAAACCTGATAGTATGTTTCGACATAAGGATGTATTTTTTCAAAAACCATATGAATTGTAGTATCCTATTTATGCCAACAAACCTTAATTCTATCCAGTGTTGTCAGGTAAGGGCAGTGCAGGCCTACAGCCAAAAGTATTGTTTTCCTCTAAAATACCTTTAGCGTTGATTTAGAAAACCTCTAAAAATCTCTCTAAATTTTTTTGCCGGTGTACTTACCAGGTATATATATTTATATAACCCGGTAACCCGGGAGCAGCAAGTATAATAATATGATTAAATAGATTTATGATTTATTAATAACATATCAGAAATCACATGCTTTTTAACCAAGCTACCCGGGAGGACAGCGAGTCAATGATGTAATAATCGAATAATTTATTTTAAAAATAACAAGATAACCTAAATCCCAATCTTCACAACTCGGTAACCCGGAGGACAGCAAATTCATATTATAATAATTAAAAAAATTATTTAATAAATAACAACATAACCTAAACAACAAGCTTTTGAACCTAGTAACCCGGGGAAAAGCAAATTTATTAATATATTAAGTGACTAAATAATTGATTAAATAGCAAGATAACCTAGATCCCAAGATTTTTAACCCAGTTAACTGGGGGACAGCAAGTTTAACAGTATCATGAGTGAATTAATGATTGATTTAAAATCAAGAAAACCTAAATCCCAAGCTTTTTAACCACAGTAAACTGGGGGACAGCGAGTTTAACAATATTATGAACAATAAATAATTAATTAAATAACAAGATCACCTTAATCATAACCTTTTTAACCCAGTAACCTAGGGTACAGTTAGTTAAACAATATAATAAGTGAATACATAATTAATTAAATAACCGAATAACCTAAGTCCCAAGCTTTTTAACCCAGTAACCAGGGGGAAAGCGAGTTTAATAATATAATAAGTGAATACATAATTAAATAAGTACCAAGATAACCTAAATCTCAACCTTTTTAACCCAGTAACCCGGGGGACAGTGAGTTTAATAATATAAAGAGTTAATAAATAATTAAATTAATAACAAGATAACCTAAATCCCAAGCTTTTTATCCCAGTAGACCGGGGTCAGCGAGTTTACTAACATAATAAGTAAATAAATAATTGATTAAATAACCGAATAACCTAAATCCAAGGTTTTTAACCCAGTAACCCAGGGGAAAGCGAGTTTAATAAAATATTAAGTAAATAAATCATGGAATAAATAACAAGATAACCTACATTCCAAGCTCTTCAACCCAGTCGCCCGGGGGACAGTGAGTTTAATAATATATTGATAAAGTAAATTATTGATTAAATAACAACACAACCTGAATCCCAAGCTTTTTAACCTAGTTACCTGAGTAAAATTGAGTATCTATCATTATTACTCAATTAAAAAAGCTTACAGAGATGTAGGTGATTGTATTAATTATGATATTTAAGATTTCAGCTATTTTAATATTTTGTTTAAGTACTATGCTATCAGCTGGCTATCCACTGGGTGATTTGTTTAAAAATCTTGGGATTTAGGCTAAGTTCTTATTTTTATAATATTTCCTTGAATTTTCATATCACTTACTCGCTATTTCTCGTGTTACTGGGTTAAAAATCTGGGGATTTAAGTAATGTTGTTTTCTAATCATTAATTCATTAAAATATTATATCATAACTTGCTGTCTCTCGGGTTGCCGGGTTAAAGAGCTTTCAGATACGTAGATGGAATCCATTTAATGGTTCCCTTTAAAAAATTTTTCCCTCTGTTTTCTCTCTAGACATTCTAACATACCATTAAATGTAGAGAGAAACCCTTTTATCCATCAACACTGATGCTGTCGTCAGTCGCGGGTCTTGGTACCTCAGGTAGTAGTCGGCAACGACGACAACTCGGCAGTCTTGGTAGTAACAACTCAAATAAGTATTATTTATGTTTTAGCGCAACTGATTGCATAGTACTTGAATCAGTTTAGACAGGTTTAGATTAAACTTACGAAATTTATAGTGTCTTAATTGTCCTAATAAAAGGTAATACTCTATTCACTTAGAATAGTTCAGGTGGTGAAAAAAATCTCTAAGATTTAATTCCTAAGCATGAGCATGGAGGATATATCAGGTACTTTTTTTGAATCGGTCGATCGGCTCATTATTATTATGTTCCTCTGCTTAATATATCTATATTTGGCTGGTATATAAAGATATACTTATAAAGGAATGACATAGAAATGAGTCGACCGACCGATCGGCAAAAAAAATTTACTCCACGTGACAGACATATACGGATTGATGGTGGTGTCCAAAATTTCACGTATTCTTTTACATACCGTGACAGACATGTACGGACTCACGGGAGTTTACGGAATTGTACGTACCCTGACAGTCATGTACGGACTGACGCAAGTTTACGGAATTGTACGTACCGTGACAGACATGTACGGACTCTTCGAAGTTTACAGAATTATACGTACTGTGATATACGTGTACGGACTGACGGGAGTTTACGAAATGATACATATTCCCTTGCGTACAGTGACAGACATGTACGGACTGACGGGAATTTACGGCACTTTACGGAGATAATCGTATTCATACATGTTACGACCATCTACGGGCTCCAACGAGTATCCCTTATACTTTCCGTCTGTTACGGACTGAAACGGAAAAGAGACCCTTACATGTCAGATACATCATCTGTGAGGGAGATATCAGAAATCGTCTATTTTCCCGTAATCTTGGATATTTTTCTACACAGACGCCAAATGGAGGGGTCTGAACATATACCACCATCATGTAGCCTTTGTATGGTCTACGGGTGCGGCTATATTGCCTAGTTACTTTCACAATAAGAAAATTTCGACTGTTTTTTGGTCAGAATCTAGTATCTCTAGAACGTAAAATAGGAATAGCATAACATTTTTTCGAGTATAAAGCTTAATTGATGTGTAATACGGAAAAATCATTCAGAAATGTGTCAGGCATAGAGATGCCCAGCGATTTCATAACCGGTCACATAACGGTTATGTAACCGTCACGTAACCGTTCCAATACCAAAAATTTTATAACCATTTTATTACGT
>JAPYYV010004443.1:0-22274 GCA_030522625.1 Copidosoma aretas
TTTAAAATTTAAACACCAATAATACTTTTGTCGACTGTAAATGTTGAAACAAGACAAAATATTTATATCGGTCTTACAGTCACATTAATAAATAAACATCAATATTATTTTTAATTTGACGTATGTGTGTGTGTAATTTTTTTTTTTAAATTACACCCACACATGTATACGCGCTGCTCCATACTAAGCAAGTTCAACGCTTGTTGAAATTCGTACTTGGCCAAGGAGCTGAGGAAATAAATACCCGCGAGTTGAAACAACGTAACCTTTTATTAGTGATTATACGAGACAGCAAACGCGCACGAGGTGTTACTCTCGGAGGCCAAACGGGGAGAGCGAGTCGCTTAGTCTCGTTGTTAGTACCTAGGCATTACAGGACTGCGGGTTGGTCCGCTTGTGCGTGCAGGCGCCGAGCTTAGGGCGCGAAGTTACAAGAGCCTCCAGCTATTGTACGTTTTAAAAGTATTGATTATTATAACTTAATGAGCAAAAACAAAAATTATGGTAATGTAATTGAAATTAGGAGTTTGGTTGATGTTCATAATATTAAAGTAAAGGTTGTTTCTGGAAATTCTGTTAAAACTTATTGAAATTTTTCGAGTGAAAAAAATTTAGTATTATCATATAAAACAAACAAAAAATTTTCCTTGTTACGACGTTACTGAATGCTGTAGTTTTAAAACAAAAATTGAAGTTAAAGATACAACAAAAACTATAAAAGATAAGGATAAAAAAAAATTGAAAATTAATGTAGTAAAAAAAAATAAAAGTGTAAAAAAAAAATTCTAAAAATTTTGTTTAAAAATTTTCGAAACGTAAGAACCAAAATATTTATGATAGTCAGATTTCAAATAAAAGAATAAATATAGAATCGAATTATAGTACTAAAATTTCTAAAATTAGTTATTTTGGAGACATGAGTTCTGGATGTCCATTTTGTTTTGCTGTTTTTCGGAAAGAAGAGAGGAAAAAGTTTCGTTGTAAAAAAGGACAAATTATTTTACCCTCATCAAGTAAATACGACAAATCATAAATAAAATTGTTGTTTCGTGTCAATAGTTTCTGAAACTTAATAATATACTACAATAATATATTTTCTTTTGCATCATTTAATGCTAATATTTTACGTGAAAAAAAAAGCTGTATATAATTTAAAATTACAATGTCAAGTTTGTCATTCAACACCTCTTACTATCAAAAATTCGGGGAATATTAAGCCTTGTAATAGCCATCTACACATATATGATGATGTCCACGCAATTGAACAAAGACTTAAGTTAAATCCTCATTTACTTAAAGAACTCTTAGAAATTCTGAACAAAATTTTAGATTAAAATCCATTATCAAAAAGTTATTAATATCTATACTAGATTATATAATCACAAAACTTACCTAAGTACAAAATGATTTTCTTGCGTAAAAATGGTGAGCAAAATAATAGGTACAACAAACCAGTAACAGCTAAGTGTGGTGCCATTATAGTTTCTCAAACTAAAATTTTCGATGACTTTGATTTATGTGTTTATCCTAAAACCCTTCCAGATAATATGCCAACTCATTCTTATTTAAAAAAACTATCTAAATATGTAGATCTTATGGTTTTTCCTTTGTTATGTCCATCTGGTGATTTAGGTTGGAGTACACATTATTTTCAAAATCCAAAAGAAAAAATTCAAACCATTTCAAGTTTGCAATATAATATTCACAGATTATCGTATGGACCAAAAATTTTCAATTTGATCCTTTATTAAGAGCAGGAAAATCGACACAACAATACTTTCTAAATGCTTATATTATTGTAGAAAATAATCGTATGAACTATCTAAGAAATAATCAAAAAAATTTATGAATTGAATGTTATCAAGGATTATTGGATGTTATGATTAGTGCATCTAACATTACAAAAAATTTTGAACAAAAAGAAAAGATTGGAATCCTTTTTGTCTAACCTTTAACCTAATCAAGTTGCAATGGCTATTATGAGAAAATACGGTAGACAGGATTTGTTCATAACCGTCACGTGTAATCCAAAATAGAAAGAAATCAAACATTTATTAGAAAATTTTCCAAATAACACTTTTCCAAATGATATACCAAACATAACATTTCGATTGTCTCATACGAAATTATAATTCATTTAAGATGGTATTACAAAAAACCACTTATTCAACAAAATCATATCTTACGTTTATACTATTGAATTTAAAAAAAGAGGACTGCCCCTTGCTCTTATATTAGTAACATTGCATCCTGGTAATAAAATATTAACTTCTGATGTTGTTGATAATTATATTTCTGTCGAAGTTCATTTAAATCATGAAACGAAAAAAAAATTAGTAATTAAACACATGTTACTCCATAATTTATAGTCCATGTTTAAAAAAAATCACAAAATTTGTCAAAAAAATTTTGCAAAAGATTTTTCTGAATGTACATCTACTTAAAAAAAATAGCCATCCAGAATATAAAAGAAGAAACAATGTGTCAGACAAAAATATATATAGAATTTTAAATAGTAATAATAAACTTTTTGTTGAATACTAAATAGTTGTACCGTATAATAAGTTTTGATTATTGAAATACAAATGTCACATAAACGTTGAATACTGTGTATCAATAAGAAGCATAAAATACATATACAACTATGTTCGTAAAGGAAACGAAACAGCATTTTGTAAAAAACAGAAAGATATAAATTGCGAAAATGAAGTTTATGATAAAATTAAACAATACATCTATGCACGATATTTAAGTCCAGTGGAAGCTGCTCGGGGATAACAAGAATATCCCATCTGCGGTAGAAATCATTGTGTAGTAAATTTACGAGTACATCTTGAAAATGAACAAAATATAGTTTCCGATAAAAACCAAATTTCTGAATCTTTGAATAATTACATAACACAACTTACAGAATGGTTTGAATTAAATAAAACAGATGAATTTGCTTAAAATTTGAGATACGTAAATATTTCAGAATATTATATTTTTAATAAAACGATAAAAAAATTTGATAAAAGACAACATTCCAGGAAATATACTGCAATAGGTAGATTGAATATTATTTTCCCGAAAGACCAAGAAAGATTTTACATGAAGTTGATATTAAATAAAAAACATGGTTGTACATATTTTCAAGATTTCAAAACATTTAAAGGTAAAACATACACAACTTTTAAAGAAACTGCAATTAGCATGGGTTCAATTGAACACGATTTACAAATTTGGACTATTTTCGAAGAAGCTAACATTGTTATGATACCAAATCAATTGAAGAAATTTTTCGCATGTTTTTTACTTGCAGAAAATGTTGAAGGTGATGCAATCTGGAAAATGTTTAAAAGCAAGTTTACAGACGACTTTGAAGTAAATAAATAAAATCAAGCTCTTTTACATTTAAATGGAATGTTCAAATTAGAAAGTAAATGTTGTAAAAATCTCAATCCACCTGTTGCAGAGAATATTATTCTAGATGTAAATAACAATGATGAGGAAATTGCATTAGGTGAAAAAATGTTCGATGATACATATGGGTAATTAAACAAAACACAAAAACATACTTTTAAATCTATATGTAATGGTATTAATAATTTTTTTTATTGATGGTCTAGGAGGATCAGGAAGAACTTTTCTGTACAAGACTTTAATTTATTATTTTATAATGGATAGTACATAATATGCATAATGCAAATAAAAGTTCTATTACGTCACTAAGGTCTTTTTAAAAAAGTCTTTCAATATTAAAGAATAAATTTAAAAAAGTGGATGTAGTCTATTCACCTTAATATTACAACAAACCGAAAAATTATTTCATGTACACAATATAATATATATGTATATATATATATATATATATATATATATTTATATGAAATTGCTTTTTATGGTAATAATGTTGAGGTTATTAAGAGGAATTAGGGAACCACTTAAAAAAAGTGTTCCTGGATAATAACCGCAAGGTAGAGTGGAAATCATCAACAAATAATAAATAGATAATTGATATAACTAATTCTTTGTATGAAATTAGAAAATACAGCTCCTAAGAGAAGGAAAATATTTTATTACAATAAATCACGAAAAAAACAAGCGAATTTAAGAGGGGTCGAGGGGGAAGAGAAGGCAGAAAAAATTAAAGTCCTTACACTTATATATACATAGTAAGATCTGAAAATTTTTCTAAGTCCATGAGGGTGACCAAAGTTGGGGGGAGGGGGGCCTGAGGGTATGCCATTCAGAAAAAAAAATTTTTTTCACGTTTAATCACGAAGAAAACAAAAGAATTTGAGAGGGAAGCGAGGGAGGGGTGAAGGGGGGTGAGGGAGTGGTGAGGGGGGTCGAGGTAACAAGTGACTATCGTCAAAAACAGGTCAAAATCAAAAGAATACTCCCGTCATTTGAGGGGGGAGAGGGGAGCGGAGGAAATTACAGTCCTTACAACTATATATATATAGTAAGATATATATGATCCCCTTAAATAGCAGGGCACTAGTAGAAATCTGCAAGAGGGCCCACGTACACTTAGTTATGCCACTGATATCGAGGTAGTTCATATGAAGTCGGGAAGCGAAATTCATTTCTGTTTAATTTATTTATAATCCTATTTATGTTAGGAATTATTGTTGTGATTTTTAATATAACTTAGTTCGTTATTAAATTAGCCGTATAACTTATTCCCTCAAATTTTTGCAGTAGTAAGAGTAAATATTAATTACAAGTATTATTATACATCCTATATTAAAATAAAGTCCGAAAAACCATGCTACCATATCGACCTCATTAATACAAGATCAAAGGCTTGACAAAATTAATCAATTGGAAGCATAATTGCAAAGATATCGTCTATTGATTTTTAATAAAAAGCACCAATCAGCGCGTTCTTAGGAATCAAGGGCGTCAATTAATGAACTGAAACGGGAAGGCCAAAGGTCAAGTAGGCGTGTCAATAATTCATCGTGATCACGAGTGACATTCGTCTTGCAGAGACAGAGGTTGATATGATAGGTATTTTACCGACTTAGGGTCAAGAAGGGCACTAGAGCGATTAAAAAATAGTCCAAATATAGTAGCATAAGCAACAACATATGACTTCGTTACGCATTTTGTTTAAAAGTAATCATGTTTAACGGAAATAATGATGAAATCTTTTTCCTTTTTAGCAATTGATCAGGTTTCGATTGTCTATCAAGTGATAAATAACACTTGATCAGTACAGCATCTTAAATCAAAAAATTCAGCGCACTCGACTCCTCCGTTTTGAATAAATTAAAGGAGACTTGATACAAGAAGTTTATTTAACTATGACATCAAGCTCGCAATAAAGACAGAGTCTCGAGAATTGAAATTTGGCTTGCTTGTCTAGCTTTCTTATTAATAATAATAATAATTTTCCACACTACGATTAACGACATCTTTTTAGGTCAGAAGATCGAATCTTTTTAAAAACTCCATCGAGTTATAAATAATACTCGATCAGTGCAACATCTTAAATGAAAAAATTCAGCGCACTCAACTATTCTGTTTTAAATTATTGAAAGAAGACTTGGTAGGAAATGCTTATCAATTTATGAAATAGAGCACGCGACAAAGACAGCGATTCTAGCAGTGATTTTCGGCACGCTTGTAAAGTTCTGTTAATGATAAGAATTTATTTTTTATATTACGATTAATGATATCTTTTGAGGTCATAAGATCAAGTTTTTTTAACTAAAACTAGACAAGCGTGCCGAAAATCAGTGTTGAAGACGCTGTCTTCATTGCGCGCTTGATTTCATAATTAAATAAGCTTTTTTTATCAAGTCTTCTTTTGTTCATTTAAAACAGAGTAGTCGAGTACGCTTAATTTTTTATTCAAATGCTCCACTGATCGAGTATTATTTATTATTCGATACAGATTTAAGACTGACTTGATCTTCTGACCCGAGGAGATGTAATTAATCGTAATATGAAAAATTAGTTATTACTAATAATGAAACAAGACAAGCCTGCTGAAAATAACTATTCGAGACGCTGTCTTTGTCGCGCGCTTTATTTCATAAATTAATAAACTTTTCCTATCAAGTCTCCTTTTTTTTTATTTAAAACAGAATAGTCGAGTGCGCTAAATTTTTTCATTTAAGATGCTGCACAGCTCTAGTATTATTCATAACTCGATGGAGATTTAAAAAAATACTCGATCTTCTGACCTGAGGAGATGTCGTTAATTGTAATATGGAAAATTATTTATTAGTAATTGTTCAAAAAGGCGACACCGTTCATACTCAATACATATATTCCTTGTATCTAACCCTACCTCTCCCTCTTGCGTTTGGCTTTTGGCGATGTGACTCTTTGCGAGGCAGACCTACTTTTGCTCTCGCCGCGAATAGATGTCCCGTAATTGCGTTTCTTAATTTAACGTGACTCAGTGTATTTTTGTTTTCACCTAAAATTTGACTTTTGTATTTAATAGTAATAAACTTCAGTTGTGCATACACGCCTACTTTATTTCACCGACCCGTCACTCACACCAAGTATATCCTATACTTATATTAAGAGATTATGGGCCCAGGCTATCGCTGGAGCGAGAGTCGAAAATTGTGAGTGGCGGTTAGTCAACGTTAAACGTGTATCTTGCATTTTTTGTGTGCTCGTTTTTTACAAGCCAGCATGAGTTCCACGAGTCTGAAAGTGGAGCCGCTGAATAAAGAAAATTATGACACATGGCGGATACAAATGCGTGCCATACTCATCAAGAATGACGCGTGAGGATATGTTAATGGCGACATCAAGAAGCCGGTGGTTGATGAGAGCAAAAGCGAAACTAGCGAGGCCTTGCAAAAGTGGATACAAGCAAATTTAAAGGCGCATTCGGACATTGTTTTAGCAATCAATGCTTCCGAAATTAGACAGGTCAAAGACTGCAAAACGTCAGCTGAAATCTGGGGTAAACTCGAAGGCATCTACGTCTCAAGAGGACCCATGAGGAAAGCAGCTTTATTGAATCAGCTCAGCGAAGATGCACTATGGAGACGACGCTCGAGAACACGCGAGAATGTTTTTTGATACGGTCGACAAGCTTCAGGAGATGGAGATAGATATCAATCAAGATCTGCTTTCGGTGATTCTGCTTCGAAGTTTGCCCGATAATTTCGAGAATTTTCGGTACGCCATGTCCTCGCGTGACGAGTTACCATCGCCAGAAGCCTTGCGCATCAAAATAGTTGAAGAAAGTGACGTGCGAGGGGAGGCTAATGGTGCAAACGAAAATCAAAGTGCTATGCTTGTAAAGATAGGTGGGAAAGTGGCACAGAAGCAAAATAAAAACAAAGGCAAGAGTGATACGCAGAACGATGAGAAGAAAATCCCAGATGCAAAGATGAAGTGCTATAATTGCGGAAAAATAGGCCATAGAGCGAAAAATTGTAAAGGACAGAAAAAAGATCGAGAAGAGTCTGCAGGTAAAGCGACAGACTTATGTTTTTTCAGTCAAATCGCGATGGCACTCGAAGTCAAGCAAGTCGAGTCGAATGGTACGTGGTGTCTAGATAGTGGATGCACGTCGCACATGTGCAGAGATGAACATGCATTTGAAGAAATGAATGATCGTGATAGAGGTAAATTAAATCTAGCGAGCGACGCTTGCACGAGCATAAAAGGAAATGGCTCAGTGCGGGCTCACCTTGCAAGTGCAGAAGGAGAGGTGAAAAAGGTTACCTTTCAGAAAGCGCTTTACGTGCTAGATTTACGCTCTAACCTCGCTTCAGTAAGTAAAATTACGGATCAAGGGCACAGCGTAACCTTTTTCAAGTCGCACGCTGAGGTAGCTAGCAAAAAGGGAGAGCTTTTTCTCACAGCAAAGTGCGTGAACGATTTATATTTTCTACATGGTGACGGCAATGACGAGTGCAGAAAAGCCGCAATCAACATCTAGAAGAGTAATTCTGCAAAAGTCTTCCTTCGTGATTGGCATATACGCCTAGGCCACCTGAACGTAGCGTACATTCGTCAGGCTGTGAAAAACGGTGCATTGAAGGGCATCGAGGTTAAAGATATAGGGAAATATTTTCAGTGTGATATATGTGCACAAGGGAAGATGAGCCGTCTGCCATTCCCCAAGGCCTCAGCCAGGGAATCTGAAGTATGCGACATCATTCATTCTGACGTCTGCGGCCCCATGCGCACAACCTCACTCGGTGGTAATAAGTATTTTTGCACGTTCATCGACGATAAATCTGGATGGTGTGAAGTCAGATTTTTAAAGCAGAAAAATCAAGTTATGGAAGAGTTCAAAAACTTGTTAGTGCTCACAAGCAACCAGCGTGGATGCAAGGTTAAATGCCTGCAATCAGATAATGGACTCGAATATGTTAACCGGAATTTTGACAAACAACTTAAAAGAGAAGGTATAACCAGACGGCTGACGGCCCCGTACAACCCGGAGCAGAACGGCATAGCCGAGTGACGAGACAGGACTCTCGTAGAGACTGCTCGATGCCTGCTACTAGAGTCTGGTTTGCCTTCGTCTTTTTGGATAGAGGCCATCAACACGGCTAATTTCATTCAAAATCGGTGTCCGTCCAGCAGGCTACACGGTAAAACACCTTATGAGTTGTGGCGAAGGCACCCACCCGATGTCTCTCTCTTAAAAAGGTTTGGATGCGAAGTCTACGTCATGGACAGGCGCATAAACATGGGGAAGTTGGATCCACGCTCAAGGAAAGGAGTGTTTGTAGGATATTGTACAGAAACTAAAGGATTCAAAATATGGATACCAAGTGAGCGCAGGATAGAAATATCACATGATGTAAGGTTTTTGAAAATTCCATGCATAAAGCCACTGACTCAAGTACCTCAAAAGGCTGTGGTTTAAGCATAAGTTCGGATGACGTCAACTATGACATCCAAATATTGCATACAAATCCCTGCAATCCTCAAAAGGAACCTAATCAGATCAATTTGAATGATAGTGAGGAAGATTTTCGAGGGTTTACTCGTGAAGAGCAGGACATCGCCATCGAACTTTCCATGCCAGGACAAGGAAGCAGCAATGAGAATGAAACGTCAGCTCAGGCCACAGCTCAAGTACATGAATCCTTTGGTGAGTTTGCTTTTCTAATAGAAATCCCCATTTCAAAAGCTCTAACAGCACCAGACTCAGGTAAGTGGATTGAAGCCATAGCAGACGAAGTTTCGTCTGTGATAAAGAATAATACATGGACACTAGTTGATCGCGGACAGGCTGAGAGTGTAGTGGGTAGTCGTTTCGTACTCTGTACAAAACCGGACATGAACGATGTGTCCAAGGATAAGAAGAAGGCTAGAATAGAAGCCATAGGCTACACTCAACAGTACGGAAAGAATTTCCATAAAACTTTTGCCCCAGTCGCCCGGCTGGAGTCTATCCGACTTACCTTATCAGTGGCTGCCCGGGAGAGGATGCATGTGCGTCAATTTGATATCGTCACTGCCTATCTCAATGGCCAACTAAATGAGACGGTTTACATGGAAGTTCCAAAAGAATTTAAGATTGCTTTGGAGCATATCAAAGTCCTAGGTTCAACTCTCAAGTACTATCCAAGGCCAGAAGTGCTTTACAAGCCCTATCAGAAGGGAATAAAGTTTGCCTAATAGAAAAAGCACTATATGGTCTGAAACAGGCAGGCCGCACCTGGCATGAGTGTCTGGACAAGAATCTACGCGAACTCGGGTCAATACCAACCATAGGAGACCCATGTGTCTATTTACTCGGATCAGGTAACAAGCAAGTCATCATAGTGATATATGTAGATGATATATTAATAATGAGTAGCGACTTGGAACAAATAGACTGGCTATCCCATGCCCTATCTCGTAAATTCGATTTGAAAAGTCTTGGAGAACCCAAGTGCTGCCTTAATATTGACTTTGAGAGGAATAACGAAGGAATCTTCATTAATCAACGTAGTTATATTCAGTCACTTTTGAAGCAATATGGAATGACTGACTCACACATAGTCTCAACTCCTCTGGCAAATGGATCAAGACTTACTCAAGAAAAGAAGACCCAAGGTAAGGATGATTTTCCTTATCGAGAATTCATCGGAAGTCTATTATATCGTGCCAGAGCCACTAGACCAGATATCGCCCACACTGTCAGTTATCTCAGTCAGTATAATGATTGTTTTGGAGCAACACACTACCAGGCAGCAAAAAGAGTTCTACGTTATTTAAAAGGCACAGCTACTCTGGGCATCGGTTATCGTTTCAAAGAAGATTCTCTCGCAGGCTACGTAAATGCAGATTATGGAGCATGCATCGATGACAGGCGGTCATTTACTGGGTATGTTTTTATTTCAAATGGAGGCCCTGTCTGCTGGGAGTCTAGGAAACAACCTACCACTGCCCTGTCAACCACAGAGGCAGAGTACATGGCCGTCAGTGATGCCTCAAAAGAATCTGCTCACTTGCGGCGATTCCTGGCTGAGCTGACTGGAATAAAACTCAAGAGCATTACACTTTTCAATGATAATTTCAGTGCCCAAAAACTAGCCACTAATCCCGTATTTCATGCTCGGACAAGACACATATACATTATATATCATTTTGTACGAGAAAAAGTAGAGTCCGGAGAGATCACTCGGGAGCATGTAGCTAGTGAGAACATGCCCACAGATATACTTACAAAGTGGCTAAGTACAGGAGCGCATCTACGCTGCATAAGCTTTCTTAGACTCACGGAAATCGGAAAGGATACAAGAGGAAGAAACGGCATCGAGGGGAAGTGTTGAAAAAGTCGACACCGTTCATGCTCAATACATATATTCCTTGTACTTATCCCTACCTCTCCCTCTTGCGTTTGGCTTTTGGCGATGTGACTCTTTGCAAGGCAGACCTACTTTTGCTCTCGCCGCGAATAGACGTCCCGTGATTGCGTTTATTAATTTAACGTGACTAAGTGTAATTTTGTTTTCACCTAACATTTGACTTTTGTATTTAATAGTAATAAGCTTCAGTTGTGTATACACGCCTGGTTTATTTCACTGACCCGTCACTCACACCAAGTATATCATATACCTACATTAAGATTAATAATAAAGCTAGACGAGCGAGCCGAATTTTAATGCTCGAGACACTGTCTTTATCGCGTGCTGGATGTCATAGTTAAATAAGCTTCTTGTATCCAGTCTTCTTTCATCAATTGAAAACAGAGTAGTGGAGTGCGCTGAATTTTTTCATTCAAGATGCTGCACTAATAGTACATATGCTATACTTAAGGTTTGACTAACCTTTTTTTGGCTACAGTCACATGGTACGTAACAGAGCGCTTGAATAGACTTTGCACAATAGAACAAGCCGATGACAGCAAAACAGTTTCCCTATGAAGTCACGTTATAAATTATTTTAAAAAATCGGTGTTTCCGCGGTACTTATATATTAAACATGTATTTTAATTAGCAACTAACATAAATTAAAATACTTGAATAAATTTTCACATGGTTTTCAGAAAGATATCTATGAACTTTGAACAAATAAAAGGATTTTCATTTCTGAGAAATGCTTGCCTAAATCTTATAAAAATTCGATTAAGTAAAATTTCCTTCCCACTCTCCTGAAGTGCTTGGGCCCCAAACAAGTGTGCGCCCCCCTCCGCCCTTAATAGGCGTGCAATTCTCGCGTCGCGTCGTGGGGGTTGCGGGGGTGCTATTTACGCCACTGACTATTTGGATGAGAGACAGCTGCCGTTGTGAAACTTTCATTATTGGTGAGGTGTTTTTTCGTCTTTGAAAACTAAAGTAGAAGGCGTGCACGAGTTAAGTCTAGGTGTTTAAGCCTACAGAGTGTGACTTAGGCATCGATTTAAAACTCCGGAAACGCACCGGGCTATTCCGGGGCACGTTCAGTAGAATTTCTCCTACCTGTATCAAGTTTTCCTGGGACTAAGCTCCTCCTACAGACATAACCTTAGGCTAATGCGGAACGGTGCGAGGAAAGTTAGATCAGGGTAAAAAAACAAGGAAATTAATTATGATCAAGGTGTCGAGGGATACTTGAATCTCAAAATCAGGTGTGCAAGCAAATCAACCTAACTAAAATAATTTGTATGTACTTGGTGTTTGAACGGTCTGCTCTGCTTTACATATTTTCAATAAGTACGTTGTATTTCTGCATAAACACACGATCAATAGAGAGCTGAGGAGGAGTAGAAATAAAGACTCCAAGAAGTCAGGTCTTCTTTTACGTAACGTATTGCTTAACTTGATGTCAGCCTTATCAGGCTCATTTTATTCGGAAACAAAACTAAAAAATAAAGCACAACATGTGTATAAATTACAAGAACCCCTTTTAACTGATATGTACGTTAAATTAAATTTAATGAAGTAATAACAAACAATACAGAGAATATCTTATAAATAAATTAGTCGTTTTGAACATAGATAGAGTATATAAGTATGGGATGTATCAAGATATGGTGTGAAAACTCACGTCTGTATTATTGTGCAGATCGCCGGAGACTCAGTAAAAATATTAAAGAGTAAATTTCTGGACGAAACAGGATGACGAAGTTTATATAATAGTGAAAATGGTCACGCAGGTATAAATACAAAAGTCGGATTGTTATGCACATAGTTATTGTAGTTCACGGATGAGGGTTTTACAAATATTATTAAGGAATAAGGTAGCTTTTTTTCTATTGGCTGTGTGTGCCATGGAGTTGATATATAGCAATTCAGAAATTAATCTGTTTTGTATGTTGGGTTCATGATCTAAAATTTTAAAATCTCTTAAGTTTATGATTGAATTCTCTCATGTGTGAGGTGACAAAAAGATCTTAGTTTTTACTGTTTTCATGTTCGTAGAGGCATTTTTCCACGGTTCTTTATGTTTCACCAACGGATTTCGACTGACAAGAGCCGCATTTAAACTTGTAAACAACATTTGCATGTTTTGGTTTTTTTATTCTGTCATTCAAACATACAAATATTGTTTATAAGTTCACATAGGGCTTCTATCCGGCGGAATACGTGGGTGAGACAAATAGAAACGTAGACAAACGCCTCTACGAACATGAAAATGATAAGAATCAAGATCTTGTTGTCACCTCCCCCATAAGAGATTTCAATTATAAATTGAATCTTAGGAATGTCAAAATTTTAGATCATAAACTCAACAGACAAAACAGATTAATTTCCAAACTGCTGTACATCAACTCCATGGCACACACAATCAATAGAAGAGAAAATGCCTTATTTTTTTAACAATATTTATAAAACTTGTATGTGTGAACTACAATAACTTTGTGTATATTAATCCGACTCTTATGTCTATACCTACGTGAAAATTTTCGCTGTCATATAACAATAAATCCTTCTCTCTGGACCTCCTATTTTCTTCTGCAATTCAGAGTGATTTAAACAGTTCTTAACACAGAAACTTTTATAAAGAAAATTACACCGAGTTAAATCGAGCCCTTGAGGAAATTGATTGGACAGCTGTAACCATGGTAGATGATATTAAAACTAGAGTAAATTATTGTTATTTTATTCTCAGTGGTCGAATCAAAACACACGTCTCTCCCCATGGTCGCTTTTGTAATCAGTATCCTTCTTAGTACACTTTAGAGTTAATTGGTCTAATTATATAAAAAAAGACTTCACATTGTACATGGCGTACGACGGGGGATTATCTTGCTTTCTCTGAATTTAAAATATTAAGATCTCTTTGTATGCATATACTACGCTTACTGTACAATAACTATATCTCGGAAATAAAGAACGATGGTAATGGCAGCTTCAGGTCTTTTTGGAAGTTTGTAAATAATAATAAAGCCTGCAGCCACTTTTCTAAACAAATTTCTCTTGACGATTTCGGATCCGTCGATGGACCTCAAACTGAAAATCTGTTTCAAAAGCATATTTGTGCATCATTTTCCAAATCTAGTCATACTTAAGAATTATATAAGATAGCTAGCACTATGCTGCCCCTTTTAATGAAACATATGCATCACTGAGGCGTGGCTTTCTATCATTTAAGGAATCAGTCAGCTCTAGTCCTGACGGTGTATCTTAATACTTTCTAGAGATATGCCGGTCTATCTTAAGTTAACCCATCTTACATCTGTTTAATCGCTCTCTCAGTAAATGTTACTTTCCTTTCAATCGGAAAATATCATATGTTTTTCCAATACATCAAAACGGAAGCAAATCTGAAAAAAAAATTATAGACCGATTTTTATTGTGAATACATTAAACAAACTACTTTATTTTATTTTATTTATTAATAACATTTCTTAATCATTTTTTTTTGTTGGATTCCTGATACATGCAGACGATATTAAATGATACTACATAGCAAAAAACCACGATTAAACTACGCAGTTACAACAAGATCTAAATGCATTACATCAATCGTCTATCACAAAAGGACTCCTTGTCAACGCCTTTAAATGCCAAGTTTCATCTCTCCATTGCAGAGCCTTGATACTGTTTTTTTCTATTGTTCTATAGATAATTCGATGCTAGCTATAGTTGACGAGGTCTCAGATCTTAGTATCATTTTTAACAGCTCATTATCTTTTTCTGGGCACATATATTTCGTCGTTAGCAGAGGTTCCAAAAGATTAGGCTTTATTTATGGTACTTCCAGAGATTATCGACATACAACCTTAATTCACCGCCTTTTTATTACTATGGTTTGTCTATTTGTAACGTATGGATCCGTATATTCAAAACTAGTCCTAAACGTCACTTGATAATTATCTAGTCGTACCCTGTTATTTTAAAATCCTACGTTACCACATGAAAACAAATTATCTACTGTTTTATTTATATTTAGATGTTAGATTACAGATTTATATTCTTTAAAACTACTTGCTATCTTTTACTTTTGTTATATAATTTTATACCACCAACCGTGCGGGTCAGCTAACAATAATTTACAGCTCTATTGTAATTTCCTATCATGCATACAATTCAAGCTCGTTTGGGTAAATAAAATGAAATATCATATAAAAATGTACTAAGTTATCCTGTTTCGTCAATATACTTGTCAATATACTGACTCAGTCTGCGGCGAGCTGCGCAATAATGCAAACATAAGTTTTCACTTCATATCTTAATATATACCATACTATTATCCTCTAATTAGCATTTCTCATGAAAAATTATATTTGGTCCGTTAGATGGATTATCAAAAAATATTACACATGTATTTTTTCTTTTTTTTACATAAGCAAGATTAGGATAAAGAACGTAAAAGATCGCAGCAAGGGACGAGTGACGTCACTGTTTGGAAACGATGTATTAGCCATGACGTCATGATGCATAGGCAACTCTAAGGCATAGTAAAAAGTAATGTTCAACTCGCTAGTAGTACATGCTCGATTGTTTGTAAAGCGTGATAGTCAAATTATGAAATACTCCTTAGGTCTTACACTTTCCCATAGTTATTATCAGAACTTGATAAGTATTTTTGTTTTTTTGGAAAAAAATTTCAAGTGTAACTCTTTGAAAATCATTATTGCTTTAATAAATAAAAGTACGTTAAGAAATCCTAAAAATTTTTTGCACAAATTTGTTCCACAATATCTCAAAAACATTTTCCCAAGATTTCAGGTAAAAACGTTGTATAAAAAAAGGTCTTGAAGCAATTTAGTCAAATTCCGTCCCACTGCCACGTGGCTGTGGCGTTTGACTGTTATTTATTCTGATTTCCAATAATAACTTTTGAAATTTTAGGATAAGCTTGATATCGGAAGGTTCTTTTACGTTTAGAATCCCGTTAGTCTTAAGTTAATAACTTTACTGCCTTAATTTTTACTTTTATTTCATCGTTATTAACTAAAAGAAGTGCAGAGTATCAAAATTACGCTTGGCATATACTTTCCTATCTCCAGTATATTTTTGCAGTTTAGCCGCGAAATAAAAATATAAAGCTCAGTAATTGAGTAATCAATAGAAATCTCATTTAATTTTAAACGAAATAGAACCTTCTGACATCAAGCTAACTCTTCAATTTCAAAAGTTATTAATAAAATTCGGAATAAATAATAGACAAAAGCCACAGCCACCTGGCCGTGCGACGAAATTTTACTGAATTGCTTTTGGACCTTTTTCTATACAACATTTTTACCTTAAATTTTTTGCAAATTTTTTGGAGACGATGTGGAACAAATCTGTGCACAAAATTTCTAGGATTTCGTAACGGACTTTTGTTTATTGAAACAATCACAATTTTTAACGATTGACACTTTAATTTTTTTTCCAAAAAAACAAAAATACTTGACAAGTTCTGACGATAACTATAAGAAAGAGTAAGACCTAAGGGATATTTCATAATTTTTTCACCATGATTCACAAACAACTGAGCAAGTACTAGCGAGTTGAACATAACTGTTCATTATGCCTTAGAGTTGCCTATGCATCTATAACGCCATGGCTAATATATCGTTTTCAAGCAGTGACGGCACTCGTCCCTTATACTCCGAACATTACCGAGCTCTATCTCAATTAGTTCTTGTTTATGTGAAAAAAGAAAAAATACGTTTTCAATATTTTTTGATAATCCATCTGACGGACCAAATAAATTTTTTGTATGTGAAATGCTGATTATGTTTAATCAGACTCAATAATTCATAAGATATTCTCTATATTTTTTATTATCACGTTATTTATTTTAATTTAACTTATATACCGGTTAATAGTGGTCCTTGTAATTCATGCACATGTTAGATCTTGAAGTCTTTATTTCTACTTCTCCACAGCTTTCGATTGATCATGTGCTCATGCACAAACACAACGTATTTGTGAAGATAATTTTTCTTATCCTTTTTTTTGTACGACTGTGTTAAGACATAAACTGCAATGTTTTAGGAGATATTTATAGTATCCTTGTACAATTTCGATTACCCACCTTTACGTAAACTCTCTGAATCCAGGTAACCGGATGGTGCCCGAGTCTCGATCCTTATTTTTTTACCGTGAGAGTCAATGTGGCTTCGACGTTTCGAAGCTACGCCATAAAAGTCCATGAAATTTAGAGATCATGTTGATCAAATAAGCCAAATCTATTTGCAACAAAGACATACAGAGATTATTGTTATTATTTTTGAGAGAATCGCTTCCAAAAATCAACAATTTAACACGTAGTCTTATGTGAATCGTCACGAAATCGACTATAACTCTGGAAATACGCGATAAATAGCAAAAAATCAAGTATATATATTTAAGAATCCATGGGCAGTAATAGGTACACCGCAGGGCATTGCAAGTTTATCAATGGCCCTGTGTCATAACTAGTACTTCACCGCCATTACTGTAACAAATTACTTTTCTGTGTAATATGCAATTTTTTTGAGCATAGAATAATAAATATCATAAATAAAAATTAATAGTTGGCAATCATCCCAAAAAACATATTTTTTATCGAAAAAAATTTTAAAAACGAAAATTTTTGTATAAAGTAAGTAAAACACGTGATCGAAAATAATTTTGCATATCCGATTATCGTCTTACAGGGACGAAATAGTATTCGAGATTAAGGAAAAGTACTATGTTTTATTAAAACTTTTTTCTCTTTTGTATGGTCGTTAAAAAAATTGATTTTCGTTTCCTACTAAATTCAGAACATATTTTGATTCTTCAATTCATTCAATTAAGTACTTTTCGAAGGCATTATTCATGTTTTCGCTAAAGTAGAGAACAATTTTTCAATTATTTGTCCTCTGCTGACAGTTACGCTCTTGAAATTCCTAAAATTCAATAAATCCTATGCAACAGTTTTGTTAATCCATGTACAATATAAAATTTTACAAAATCCAAATAAGCCATCCAAAAAGCAATCATTAAGAGAACCCTGTTGCTAATGCAACTATTTGCCTGCCTTTGCCCCCTCCGACTCTCTATGACCAAAAATCGATCCTATTAAAATATTTGCGCTTTCGGTCCGGGTACGGTGTTAACAGCAAATGCTATTTTTTCTACCGAAGGCGCACTAGACGTGAAAAAATGCACGAGGTAGAAAATACTTTTTTTATGTTCAAACATTCTTTGCTTGATCATTAGAAAAATCAACAGTGTTATAGAGCGCTATTAAATATATTTTGATTAGTAGAAAACTCCAGACTGAATTGTCTAGCGCTCGCAAGAATTATATACTTATAGTGAGTCAAAATTCTAAAATGAGCTTCGAAAACATAATTGTCGAACCTCTATTAGGTGTTTGAGGAATTTTCGCGGTCAGTTCGAAAAATGTGCTTTTTTTACTTTTTCGAAATTCGGCTTTTAAATAATATTATCACTCTTGAAAAGAAGGTAACTTATGGAATTTGAATGTAGTTAAGACTATTTTAATTCGCTTTTGTAGTTTAATGTAGGAATTTATATTAAAGGATTCCAAGTGAGCTCAATGTAAATATATAATACTAATGTATGTATACATATTTATTTCATCATTGCAACGTTCTGTCCGAATTTTCTGTACCTCATCAGGCAAACTAAAATTACACATATGCACATCAATAAGTAGCAGTTTACAAGGAGTTATAAAGAGCCAGACGCAAACAAATTTTTATAAATATTACTCAATTATTAATTAATACGTAAAATTAGTAACCGTCTTACAGTAATCTTATTACTCGGTGATCAAGACCCTACCGATAAAATATAAATAAATAGATGAAAACACAATCACATAAATACAGAATAGGCCGTAACTATGCAGAAATTATATCAAAGAATATAGATACGGATGTAGGTTATTTGTAAGAACCAATACAATTTGGTAAAATAGAATTGTATATCTTACTTAAATGTTAAATGTCTTCCTGTTAAACATGTTATCTGTGTTTTCCTGCGTGTCACGCTATTTTGTTATGGATAACTCAGCCAAGCGTGTCGTACGATTCCGTCAACAATTTCGTATACCTTTTAATGAGATAAGAGAGTGTGTGAAATTCTTATTCGAGAATAAATCTTTTTTCTTTAACAATAGATTCTATAGAAAGAGGTTTGGCATCCCTATGAGATCTCCCATTTCGCCAGCATGGGCCGATATGATCATATTTATGTTGTCCTAGATACGTTTAACAATTTTGATCGATATATGAATTTTACATACGAACTTTCATTACGTCTTTTAAGTTCTTACTGTTATAATTGAAGACCGTAAAATGATTACCAACTAGTTTCTGAGCCACCAGCCTATGGTCATTTTTAATATTCAAACTTTAATTATCCTATATCATTGAAAAAACATTTTGTTTTTAACATTGCATATTCAGCCATTCTTTTGTCTCATAAAATGTATCATCACTAAAATTTAAATATTGTAAAAAATTTGCTTCTTACAAAGTCTTATCCTCCAAAATTCTTTGGAATATTAATAATATATATAAACATATCCCAATGTTTCAAACTTATTAATAACGAAAATTGTTTACTAACAACCCATACTTCTAGTTTGAACCAATATATAATTTCACTACGAGTTGTTAATCAAACTTTTTTTGCCAAATTTAACCAGATGTACAAGAAACATGACCTAAAAACTATACTCAAAATGTCGACAAGCGTCAAAGGTTTCATCGAATTGGGAAAAGACCCCACACCGACTCTTGAACATACGGGCCGTAGGCTGCTTTGTGCGGCCAAAAGTCAAAAAAGGTAAACAATGATCTGAAAATTGGTATATGGAGGTTTTGGGGTCTTTGATTACGAATCTGTTATCAGAATTAGCAAATTTAAAATGGCCGACCCGATACGGCGTCATGTCATACGAAAAAACCTATAAAAAATGACAGAACTTTCACAAGTAATTAAAAGTTTCTGTTTTGAGATTGTTAAGCTATGTAGTTCAAAATTTATTAAAAGCTAACAAATTCAAAATGGTATATTGCAGTATGGCGATGTTAAAAAATAAAAAAAAAATTTTTGTTTGACTATTTATAGTTGGAGATTCTAACACATTAATACAATCTTTAGACAAAGATTTGAATGGTTTTAAAGGTAATTTTCGACAACTAGATATTTTTGGATCGCATGCAATCGAAAATAGTTTAAAAACGTCCTTAATGTTTTCTTGCAAAATTCGAGCGATAGATTTAAAAAATGTATTGCAGGCATCTTGTGCATCTTCCGACATTTGACCAATAGGCAACACTGAATATTTCATCATTTCTGGGCCATGAATCAAAAGCTTATGAACTAATGTAGGCGTACAATACCAAGGATATTTTTGTACTATATCTTTTGCTAAATTTACAGCATACACGCGGAGATTGCCTGCATTTATACCATGACCACAAACAATAGTTTGAAATATACTATAAAAACGATACCCGATATCTTCATCGACTTCTGTTATTTTCGCAGATTTTTATAATTCTTAAAAAAACCTTGAGCTGTATTTCCCTCATTCGAAGTTCATTGACCGGTTTTTGGCCTGTTAATAATCAAACCTAGTTCTTTTTTGAAGGCTGCTTGAATATTTCTTTTATTTTTTATTGTTTATTCTTTTTCTTCTTATGTTCGAGCCTGCCATTTTTTAATGTCTAATTTGTATGATAGATGCAGTAAAAATTCAAAACATTGAATCTAATATTCTAAAGTTTATAGGCCGAATATTAAGTGATCTATAACAATTTCCTGTTCGAACATCTTAGTTATATCGTCAAATTGACTTCATGTACAATTACATGGATAACAACGCATCGCAGATGTTATATCAGTTAATGAATTACAGACTTTAGTATCTATCATTATCAATCTCAAATCATATTTAAAAGATACTTCTTTACTGGAAATAGTAGTAGTGAAAGAAAATAACTTTCGTATTTGCTGTTCAACGTCATCCGTTGTTTTTTTTGTTAAATCTACTGATTCTTTAGAACATTCAATTTTAATCGGCCGATAATATCTTATTGATGACGTTCTTGGATTTTTCCAGACAATAGTAGTTTCTTTTGTCAAAGTATTGTTATGAAAAAGTTGTAATGAACTATAGACGTGAAAAAAATACTTTTATCACTATTACTATTATTGTCAAGCTTTTGTTTATATTCAGTGTGTCCCGAACTACCATCGCAGCTCCACTTACAAAACAAAGTCAAGTTTTCGAGTTCATCCTTTGATAAAGTTTTCATGACTTTTATTTGAATTGAAAGAATACGTTCTAGTGTATGATCTCATAGAGGTTGTTATTTTATTCAGCTTTATCCACGGTAAAAGAGAGTCACGAAGCCGGATAACATTGTAATTGAGACTTTTGTAGCTTTGTATATGATGGAAACATGTTTGATTTTTTTTCCAAATGAGCGTTACGCAGCTGCTGATACTTACTTTGTGATAAACCGAGTTCAATAAATAATGATAAGCTTTTGTCACTTGTAAAAGAAATAATTGTATTACTCGCGGACTCTAAACTTTTCCTATGTTTTTTAGCTTTTGTAGGACTACCTTTCGTTATATCATCTACTACTTTAGCAAAGTCAGTTTTAACTTCAGCTATGTAATTTACTTTTGCAAATACCGAAGTTCGTCTGTTGAGACTGTTGCTCGAAGATTTTCTGTTTTTCTTCGTTTACTACGATCAGAAGACTCTGAGTAACTTTATTATATACAGGATCTAGTTGAAGATTTGGATATCTAGTGCTTTTTAATGAGCACGCGTAATGTATTTGCATTTACTCGTTGCACTATGCTGCTAAAGATAAGGATCTTGCAAACACCTACTGTATCGATAATTGACCCTTTTTGCAGGGTATAAGAATACATCCGCTAAACAATGATTTTAACATCGTTATTATTTATTATTTAGTGCGAGATCAAAAAATGGTTTATTTTACACTATTCTAATACAAATAAGTATTACTCACCCTTTTTCAATGCCTAAGATACATTATAAATAATAAAACTTCGTGTAGGTCATTGGTACTTTAAACTACATAAGTACCTCACTGAGCATTAGAAAATTTTTTTAAGCAATTTAAATACGGTTATTTTACTTTATCATTAATTATAAATTCATAAAAGTGATGTTTTTAACCATGTTTTTCAACAATTTTTTGCAATTTTGAAATTCCCGCACTTTTGCCAGCTACAATTGAGAGCACGGCTTCTGATTTCTGTTAGTACTGTTCATAGGATATATATATATCTTCCTATATTATATAGTTTTTTTGGTGGGTTTTTCCACACCCCCCATGGTCCCCCCCCCCCCCCCACAAAATAAGGAAAAATTCTTCATATTTCTCTGGGAAATCAACCCCACTAAAAATGTGTAAGGCCCCCCACACCTCCCCCCACGGCCCCCTCTTACTACTTTTA